>WUQG02190871.1:0-22230 GCA_011317285.2 Androctonus mauritanicus
ATAGTCATATTAAAATTTTTACTTCATACAGGAATACAGTATGATTGTAATGTATCATCTATTGAGGTTTGTTACATCTCCACATACTGAAAATCATTTTCATAAAATTTATCACGTTTCTTTTCTTTTTAATGATTTCCAAGATCTCAATTATATTCTTGTTCCAGTTTTTAATATTCAGCAGGATAATTCTTGCGCTTTCCCAAGGCATTTTGATATCATGCCACAATTGCTGGCTAAGGGCTATTATAAGTTCCCCATACTTAAGATCAGCCTTATGTTCTTTAATCCTGGCTCCCAAATTCCTTTGCTTATAACTAATATTTATATACATTGATAAGATGGAGAATGAAATTTTGTATACTTATGCTATTTCATTTTTATTTTTTTGTTTTTTACCAATTTCCTAATCACTTTTAGATTTTTATTAATTGCTTTTCTTAAATATTTTTCTCATTTTTTTCAGCCATATTTTATACTAATGCAGCATTAGTAAATAAAGTATTATACAAAAATCTTGACTGAATAATGGAAAATTCACACATCTTGAACACAATCATTAATTAATCTGAAGATCTTAAAGGTCCCACATCTTTATACAGAATTAAATTATGGAATATCATAAACAAAAATATTAATCAAATATTTATAAATAAATTAAAAACAGCAGGAATCCATCTAGCCACTACATACCAAAACAAAATTTTAAAAATCTAATTTTAATAAAGATTTAATTAATACTAAAACCTTTTGAACAAAACACTAATGTTGTTTATTGCATACCATGTACATGTTTGTACACATGCCTCCAATTTTTTTTATATTGGTGAAACAAGAAGCACTCTCAATGAACAATTAAACGAACATACAGCTGCCATTCACCACAGACTATCTATATATATGATATGACCATAACTATGATAAATAGAATTTATCATAGATCTAGCTGTCTCATGATTTGTTATAATTATAACTATTCCTTGATAAAAAGCTTCAAATCATATTCTGAAAATTGAGCAATATTGTGCAATCTTTCTGATTCAGCATCTGTGTGACAGAAAAATTTTCTGTGCTTAGAAAATACTGTTAATTAATTTAAAAAGATTTTTAATGGCAAAGCTCAAGTTTATTTGTAAAAAGCTTGAATTTAGGTCATTTGATTTTTTGGTTTGAGCTGACCCAAGCTAGCAATTCTAATTATGGACAATCCTCAAATACATGGATGTAGATTGCTTTAAATTCTATACAAATTATCATCAGTGTTAGAGAAAAGATTAATCACTAATACTATATTATTACTTTAGATATTGATATAAAGAAGCTGGTTCTGCTTCTTTATATCAATATCTGAACATGTGATATAAAGAAATTTTATATTAATATTGTATTGTCCTATACATGAAAAAATTCTGTTTTCTTATTTCAAGTTTTGTCCATATATATTTATCAACTGATTGTTGAATAGGAATTAATTAATATTAATTTATTTTTTATCTAATGAAGATAATTTGATTTTTATTATATTTTCTTTTTATATTTTATGTATTGCAATATCACCAGCTTAATTATTATTTATGATTTGTTAAAAAATATTATCACACATCTGTTATAATGAAAAATAAATTACATTTATCTTTTAATGTAAGACATGATGATCATGTTCACTACACAGTTAACAAAAGTTACAAAATAGAAAAAATAAACAGCACTCTATTAAATTCTTATTTCTCTGATAAATAGTATAAAAAATTTATGATATAATAAACAAATTATATGATATTTATATGAAAATACACAGTTTACATTTAGAAACAATAATAAAATATTTTGTATTATTCATAAACAATTTTTTTATTAATTTCCTTAGATTGTATCATATAATTATTGAATGATATTTTAATTAGAAACCAAAACCAATCCTGCTATGTGATATTTCACTTTTATTACTATTATTTTATATGAATCTTTATCTGGCAAAAAAGTTTCAGTCAGTACAGAAACTAAGTTTTACAAAAAAGAAATTATTATTAAATGAAATCCTCAAATGAAAATTTTCTAAAACATAATCATTGTTCAGATTGTTAAACAAGAAAACATTTTAATTATTTTGCATGACAGAAAATATTTATGCAATAAATATTTCATAAAGCAAATTTCACACTAAAATTAAAAAACAATATCATTTGAGAAATAAAAAAAAACATGCATAAAATACTTTTAAAAGTTTGCTTAAAATTTGATAATAATCTAGATATAACATGATTGACTGAATATGTATAGTTATTTTAGACTATCATTAAAAATTTACTAAACTTTTACAAAATATTTTCCATAAGTTTTAATGCAGTTTAAAATATAACACAATTTAATATAAATGTTTTAATTCTGAGTATGTTAATTTTCTAATAAAAGTTATCTTATCAATATTTAAACCCACTAAAAAATTTTAATAATAATTGAAGAGATATTTATATTTAAAAATGAATGAAAAGGTAAATGATAAAATATTCATTTTATCAGCAAATTTTGGAAGAATACATAGTTATTTTTGTTCAATCCTATATATATCCCTGTATAGATATATAATACATAATGTTGCTTAAAATATTATATTTATATATATTATTAGTATTATATATTGATAATTAATCATATTTTATAATATAAATATAATATTACTACTAATAATAATATATATTCAAATATATTCATATATGAATATATGTTTATTTTCATAACTAGATAAAGTGCTTACATAAAACATATGTAAGCACTTTATCTAGTTATGAAAATAAACATAAACTTTGGGAATTAACGATTTTTTTTTTATAAAAATAAATTCTTAGTTCTCGTTGGTCTGTCCAGAATATTTAATATGCTGGTAGTAAATAAATTTTCTAAAACCAAAATTATCAAAATAAAAAAAATATCGCGAATATCATCATAGGATAAAATTCAATCGAATGTGGTCATTCAATTGTATAATTTTTATATTAATTAATTAATTAAATTAAAATACAATAAGCGTGACACAGTTAGTCGGAGGTGGCGCCATCTGTTGATATAAAAATTATTCATAAAATTAATACTGTACTATAGCGGTTCTCAACTAGTGGTACGAGTACCGCTGGTGTTAGTGTATAGTCTTGACTTCCTATTTATATACGAGACATATTTTTGTTGACAGTACTTGAAATTTTTGAATTTTGGTTTTGATGATACGCATTTTTTGTGAAAAAGTTGAGAACCGCTGCTCTAATGCACTTGCTTTTAATTACGCATATCAAAATTTTTCTGATTATATTAACGCTGTTTAATTTTGAAGTTTTATAATTTACCAGTTTCAACAAAACAATCGTTTGGAAACACTTCCAAATGATCATTTTTAGAAACGATCTTACTTTAAAATAATCCTTACGTTAATTTTTATTAATTCTTAATTAACTTACTTTAAAATATTGAAATCTTACTTATATATTATACTTAAATACGACGCTTATTCGAAAAATAAGGACCAATAGCGCATACTAGCCGTGCGCTTAACGGAAATGAGACTATGCATGTGCAGTAATTCCGAATCTGTCCAAGAGGAAGCTGCCCTATTCAGTTTCTGTTAATTATTGTGCAATATTGTATTAATAAATGAAATCGAAAACCTTCCAGTTATGAAATTCGGCCCGGTGAAAAGAATTTTTAAGTGAGAAAAATATTCGTGCAACTGAAATTCACTGCCAAGTTTGTGAAGTTTATGAGCACAGTAAGCGTCGGATCGAGCCGGGCAGCTGTCTGGGGCGTCAAAGCAGAAATTGAATAAATTCGAAATTATAGTATGACTATTCGCTACTTATACCAGAAATGTTTACATCAAGAGCAATTGCAGCTTATATCAAGAGCTGTTCCCTTCGGATAATATAGATGAATGAATTTCAGAAAATATTCTTTCTTCCACTAAGAATTAGATTTCATTAGGTTGGTTAGTTAAGCTCCCATATCGCATGAAGGATATTCTGTATAGAGTCCATCAGATGCTGGCCAATATCCATGACGGGATCAACCGGATGATTGAAGAATAGGATTCAATGGGCCGGGCACTGATCCCTCCTTGAAAAACTGGATATGTGGACCCGGATCCTCTAGGGTGGTAAACTACAGCTTTATCACGCGGCCACCACTAAGAATTAGAATTTTGCCTTATTGTAAATAGAAAATAAATTTTGAAATTTGGAATCTGATTCTTTGTTTTTGCATTTCGTATGGTTTATATCATCATCAATTCATAACAATCTCCTGGTCTTATGTTTTTACAAAAACCCCCTTCTCTGGTCCGTTCGTGTTTTTCTTAATGTTACTATGCTTTGTGTCTTCAACAAGTGTGTGTATTTTCGAGAAAATCGTGTTTTATCAACATGTTTCGTAGGAAATTATGACAGAAAATCTCAAAAAATGCAAGAATTACAAAAAGTAAAAAAAAATTTTTTTTAAACTGTGCCCAACTTCGATTCACAGCTTCAACAAATAAAAGCAGATCATGAAGTAAATCTGTAACTGTTAATTCTGTTTCTGTAAAAACGTCTTGTGCATATTCTAATTGAATTTAAAACTGAAAATAAAACAAAACAATGTTTTTTCAATGTTCAAATGTTGGATATTTTTAAAACAAGGTCAATGCAGTAATCATTGATAGCAAAAATCCAAATTTACAATATTTTTGTAAAATCTAATTAATAATTATTATTTTGAAAGTCGATATCTAAACATTTTATGGCGAAAGCTTAATGTTATAGAGGATAATCCAAGTCGAGAGTCTATCATTTTTCAATAAAATCATTAACTTAAGAAAATCATGTTTAAAAAATCTGGAGTAATTTCCATTAAAAAGATCACTATTAATTTTTGAATGTAAACTTTATTTATTTATTAAATATGATTTACTTATTTAAAATAAATGTGCTTTTAAATATTAATTATTATTTGTATATTAAATTAAAAAATCAATAAGGCAATTGCAAACAGTGCAATAATAACAGTTAACTATTGCCAAACAGTACTGTATAATAAAAATCACTGCCAAAATTACGATGTAATTATCAGAACTTGGCAGTGATTTGTCCTAAACCGAAGTGATATAAATTTTTGTTGTTCAATTTTCGTTAAAATTAAAGTTAAAAATTATAATTAAACCATTGATTAACAAATGAATGATTTTTGGATTCGTATGTGATTTATAAGATCTCAGTTTCTACATATACTCTTCGAAATATCCTGTATAGGTATATAAATGTTTTCTCTAGAAACTCAATTCCTCCAAATATCTATAAATATGAATCAAGATTCAAAAATATAGTTTAATGGGAGCGCCAAATTATTAACTTGTCCTAGGCGCAAAAATATCTCGGTCCGGCGTTGTGGGCACTATCTGTTGAAGGAAAAGTGAGAAAGTGATGTAGACTATTCAATGAAGAAAGAACAAATGTTGATGTGAACATAAGAGTAACTGGCTATCGATAATGAATGACAAATTCGCGGAAAAAGCGAACAAAAAATTCGAGAAAGGAGGAGGTCTATGATTTCTGAGCCGAGTAATCATTTCTCTCAAATTACTGAAAAGTTACAGCATTACAAACTATGCGCAAGGAGTCCCAAAGATGCTTAACGTTAACAAACATATTGGATAGACTCAAAATTGACTTTCTTGAAACGGCACAGAATGATTCTTGAATCATATTGTTACTGTTGATGAAACACAGGTTTCTCAACAGTATTTACAGAAATTTTTAATGCTATGCAATTTCAAAACGTCAATAAATTGAAAACGACGATACAAAATTGGACTTCAGAAGTGATGGAAACATTCTCTGACAAGGAAAAATAAAAACTTCACCTTTACAACAAAAGTTTGAACTCTTCTGGTGAATGTTCAGAAGTGATCTAAGGTTTACGTAAATATTTAATAAAAATTTATCTATATTATTTAATCAAAATTTAGATTAGTGATCAGCAAGATCAATTATTTTAATAACTATTAAATTAATTTCTGAAATTACTGTATTATTTTTTAAAATAGTTCTCTTGTTTATATTTTTGAACGTTAATATAAATTTTCAAAATATATCAATACTTTTAATAAATAACAAATGATAATTTTAATACCAAAAATTTATTCAAAATTGAAAATTAATTTTTATCTAAAAAATACGATTCATTCTAAACAGTAGTCTTATGTGACTAATTTATATAATTACACAGACAAATATCGATTTTCGAAAAGATTGTCGGCTGGATGGCCGCATGATAAAGCATTCGCTTAGCATCTTGGATGATCCAGGTTAAATTTTGGATCTTACACTTCCAGTTTTTCAGGAGAGGTCCGGGTCCTGCCTACTGAACCTTATCCCTCAACATTCCGGTTGACTCTCCATTCCTGTTAGCCAATTTTTAGTGGGCTCTAAAAGTGGCCACCGCCAGAAATAGTATATGCAATGTGTGATTTGGTGACTTAACTGTAACTAACCTAATTTCGAAAAGATAAATATTTTTAAAGTTTCAAATGAATTTCTAATTGTTAAAGAAACAGTTAATAAATACGCCTTTATTACACTAATAATAATTGTTCGCCTAACTTAGCCGTCCCAAAACTTTTTAACTGCGCACTCCTTTCAGTAAAAAAAAATACTGAAAAATATCCACTTCCATCAATAAATAGTAATAGCATGCATCCATACAACAGAAACGTATTATGACAAGCAAAAATAAAACTCGTATCCCTAAAAAATTGTCAGCTGGATGGTTGCATGGAAAAACATTTGCTTGCAACTTGGAGAATCCGGTCCTATACTTCCAATTTT
Source organism: Androctonus mauritanicus (assembly GCA_011317285.2). Taxonomy (NCBI): domain Eukaryota; kingdom Metazoa; phylum Arthropoda; class Arachnida; order Scorpiones; family Buthidae; genus Androctonus; species Androctonus mauritanicus. Next base: position 6,846 of record WUQG02190871.1, read on the forward strand.
TCAAGAAAACCGGGTTCGAGCCCGGCGCTGAACACTATCCTTCAACTTTTCAGTTAATCCCACCATGGGTTTTGGTCAGCCTATGGTAGGCTCTAAAAGTGGCAGCCGCCAGATACAGACTATCTGGAGAGATATGGTAGTTTAACAAAATCTAACCTAAAAATTTCTTTTAGATTAATGGTCCCTAAACTGTCATACGCGCACCACCTTTTGGAGACTATTAGTTTAAATTATCGTTAAGCTAACTGATAATTCTTAATGATGATGATGTAATTTGTCTCAATATTTGGTCCCAACTAAAACATATTGATGCAATTAAAATTAAACTAATTTTAATCATGTAGAGTGATATATCAAAAAATAATTTAAAATTTTACATGCTGAATCTTAGAAAGGTTCCAATGAGAAGAGATCTTCAACTTATAAAAAATTATTATATACTGTATATGGCTGGAGATCGATTACAACGGGTCGTAATGCAAACAAATACACACATATATATATATATGTAAGTTAAAAACTGGTCCTCTTGGCATATATATATATATATAACACACTATATTATGATAATTTATACACTATTTACTAGCGATAACTCTCCGATTGTCGTCACAAATAGTGTCGTCATCATCAGTGTAATATTACTATATAAACTACAGAACTGATTTTGATACTACTTTGGAAATCTAAATTTTTATGGTATAAACTAATTTATACAAATCAAAAAGCGTTTACACGTACAAATTTCGGTTTCAGGCTAAAATTATTCAGTTCAAGGGAGAGCGATACGAAATAGCAATTCAGTTAGGAGGCGACCCCCCCAGTTAGCCATACGGTAATGGGATCAGAAGTTTTCGAGGCTGAGATCAATGACAGGTCCATCTTCCCTGAAAAATAAAAAATGAAACTGCGAATGAGATCCTGAATCCTTCAGATGGAAATAATTTCTTCCAAGCAACCGATTTGATTATTATTGTATATTATAAAAACTTGTATACAGTCTTCAATCTAAATGGCTGAAATTCTTACAATAGTTTTGTTTAACAAAACTTATAATCACATCGATTACAATGGACGCGTTTCAACACGTTAGCATTCCATCTAGAAGATTTTAGATCGAATCTGAATCCCATTACTTAAAAATTTTAAAGGCTCCAGCACGATTATCGATCTGTCCTTTACGGTTCGGCTGATCCGTCTACTTGTGTGCAGCCTGTGGTAACGCACAAGAGTGCCACAAGTTGCACATCAGATTAGTAAGAGGATAACGAATGGAAAATGTTGTTAAAAAAAAGTTTATTATTATTGAAATTAACATAGTAGTTAAGAAACTAGAGCAAGTGTTCTCGAGAAAATGTGAATTTTTATGTGGGCGCAGAGGTCTTTTCCTTAGCGTGATAAAGTCGCTAGGTAGCAGTGTGATAATGTTTGCCTTGGTATTTGCTTACAATTTAAGATTGTTTAATTTCAAATCCTACAATTCTAAATTTTTTTATGAAGGATTAGGATCATTGAAATTCAATTAACAACCTTTCTGTTGGCCACTTACGAATGTTGATCCGTTCATAATGGGCTTGTAGCAATCGCTGCCATATATATTAGATCCCTTGTAAATATTCCACGATATGATTGAAGTAATTTAATCTATCTTTAAAACATAGTAAATTTTTATTATATTAATAGCATATGGAAATTTTTATTCGTTTTTATTTGAAAAAACTCGTTTTTTTAATTGAACAAGCTTTACTAATATGGAATAACTAAGCTTAATTGTATTTACCATAAACAGGATAATTCAATAATTATAGTGCCTTCAAAAAGCAAAGCAGTATGTATAATAACAGAAATTTACACACACAATTATAGTAACTATACACCTATATATTATAGTAATATAGGTGTATAGTTACTATAATTGTGTGTGTAAATTTTTGTTATTATATATAAGAGAAATTTAGCATAGTTATATCCACCATTTCCTTAAAACTGTTTCCACTTTGTTACACACAAATTTTTTTTAGTAACCGAATTAAAATATGATAGCCGCATTTGAGAACAGCTGAACTAGAGTAACTAATCAATTTATTAACTAAGGCATATGTTTGGCGGCGGCCTCTTCAGAGCTCATCACAAACTGATAACACCCATGACGGGATAATCGGAAAGTTAAAAGATAGGATTCAACGGGCCGGGCAAGACCCCTCCTGAAAAGTGGAGATATATGATCCGGAATTCAACCCAGATTATTCAAAGCAACTATTTTAACTATGCGGCCATCCGACGGCATTATATTCAGAAATCTAACAGACTGAAGCCTCTAAATCAAAAAATTGAAGAAATACATATTAATATATTTCTTATATATGTTTTTAATATCTTTCGACTTGCGCAGTCTTGTTTTGCACGATTTCGCTGCTGTTCAATTGTCGACAATAAGCTCTCTTTTTAGATAAGTTATTTGTTAAACATAAATACCACAGAAGAATATGTAAAGGAAAAAATATTACATACATACACAACACTTGTATGAATGAATACATAACTGTATTCATTACTGCCATCTTAAACTATCAAGTAAGCTTCTAAGTCAGTGTATTTCTCGGGTTATTTGAATGAAATATATTCCTAATTTTGTGATCGTCATCAGTTATCTTACTTTAGTTGTAACTTTTGATAGCTTGCACAATATTTTTAATCATCAACTTTTTAAAGACGATAATCGAGTTTATGCTATCATCGCTGCCATGATTTACTGTGGCTGATAAATTATAATCTATTTTTCATACGTTCAAAAATTTATGTACAGAAGCTCTAAATATGAATTATAATTTAAAGTAGAATTTAAAATTTTGTAATATTTTATCATTAGCTTTAGAACTCAGGAAGAATTTTATAGAAAAAACGGCGTTTTTGTAAGCATTTTTTTTTTGCGAAAGGTTCCGGATACTATCACAACTTTAACTATGCAAAACTTGACAAAGAATCAACGAATTTATATCATTAAAAAATATTAATTTTTGGATTTAGATGTTTTTTGATAACTGAATAAATAGACATTTATTTAAAAAATATTCAAATGCCATTATTATTCGAGAGATTTCAACAATTCCTAAAATTGTGACTAAATGATTGCTAACTTGTTTAGTTTAGAGACAGAATATTCGGATATATTCTACATCAGTGGTCTCAAACTGACGGCCCGCAAAGCAATTTTGTATGGTCCGCGAAGATGTTTTAGCTATTTATTTAAATAACTTACATGTTACAATTCAGAAAATTATTACAATTTAACGTTAATAAAATAACAATGTAAGTTTTAAAGCGTACTGTACTCAACCTGCTCTGCGCTATCAGTAACTACTGTATCAGTAAAATATTCTCCTTTCACTGTAATTTTGTTTAAAAATATTCGGCCCTTCGTTTTCTTTCGAACTGTGCATTCGACTCGCACGCAATTTGAGTTTGAGATAACTGTTCAACATCATCCATACAACATATGCTGTTTTGTATATTTATACTGTGTACATGTAGCGTTTTAATGTGTATTCAATATAGTTTACAGATAACTACCAAATTGAATTAAAAACAATCTGGGAACAATCTCTTGTACTCGTATGTATTAACGACAAGTCCTTAATTAAGCTTCTACATATAAGAGTTATATAGTTCTAAGTTTATTTCACTTTTTTCAATATACTATATATTCAATAAGAAACTAAAAATGGTTAGTGAATTACAATTAAATATCGTACATGCAATATAAATATCGGTGCTACATTTAACTCCGTATCTGAATTTTCGTTTATCTAATTCCATAATTGCAAACAGCTAAGGATGTGTGATTATAAGGGTATGTTCGACATTTTCTGTCGAATCAGAACCGTTTGCGACATAACGAGTGATGAGGGATTGCTACTGTAACTCTTAATTTTATGAACAAAGGTGATATGCGCATAATTTTTCATGTGATTTTGAGTATTTAATCATATATTAGCGAAAAGCTCTGAATCAATACTTTTTTTGCCATCATATAATTTAATTTTTCTTTCAATCAACTTTTCTAAAATTATTTTGTCTGAACTGCATTTAAAATTCACAAATATATATAGATAAACATGCAAAAATAATGCTAAGAAACTTTTGTTGTACATACAATATTAATTTATCGAAAATTAAATATGTTTTGCAGTCTATGGTTACATCGGTCGAGTTAACGACATACGATATTATTACAAGAAATTTAACGAATTTCTTATTCTCAAACTTTCTTTACTACAATAAAGACGACTTCTTTTGTAATAACATTAAAGTAAATGGAAAAAATAATGTTTGAAAATAAAAAAGTTCCCAATTTTGCCCGCCTTATTAGGTTAAAGTATGAAAAACTACGGCACACTGCATACGGTCTAAAGTTATCTCGCTTCTACTATCGACGATACTTATAAGCTTCGGAACTGTTTATTGTAGTCTATAAACATGCTTACACTTAGTGCTAACTTGGCTACCGATTCTATACTCTTCGAAATATTTTTTCCGTTATACATTAACTATGTAAGGTTAAGACAAACCGCTCCGAGTCACTCGCTGTCGGGGGAATAGTAATTCGACACGTCGGACGCTCTTATACTTCCCGGAACTCTCTAGTCTTTTGCGATGACATCGAAACGGGTGATTGCACCCCCGCTGTTCTTAATGGTATCTACTGACTCGGCGAACGAGTGGGGAACATCTGGTGGCCGAACGGCGACGGGTCGGAGGTCGTCAATTCTTAAGAGGAAGTGAGACGAATTTGTCCATCTCCAGAAACGCCAGTACAAAATAGAAAGTTTTCTTCGAGAAAAGTTAAAATTTACAAAACTTGCAGTTGTTCTCTTTCTCTCTCGACTGCTTATCGGGGTCTGAGAATGGAATCGTCCCATCTGATGATACGCCGGCAACCGACTGCGTTGTTCCCCTTCAAGGGGAAGCGCGGGACACCACCCGATATTTATATCCCGCGGTGACTACAGCAGGGAACCATATATGGAATCCGATGCGTCGGTCGACGTGTCGAGTCGCTAGCTGGCAGTCTGCGAGTAGAAGTCGACCGATGCACGGTAAGCTTATTTCTTCTTCTTAACCCGTCCCGAAGTACATAACCGCACTAGAAAGAATTGGCGCCAGATAGTAAGCCTAACGTGGCCAGACGGTTAACAACTCGACACGAATAGTGTAAACATTAAGGGATAAAAAGTTGATCGCAATTATCTTTTAATCATCTGAAATAATAATAATAATGAATATTAATCGGTTAAATACGTTAAAAATTTCTCACTTTGATATTTATTCATTTAGGCTTATCTGTTGTTATAAATTTTAAATTTTTTTTTTCAAAAACTAAATCGTTAATTATTTAAAGTAACCTTTATTCTTAATCGATATTTACATTTTTAAAAGTCAATGTTTTTAAACCAAAACTTAAAAGTGAATCAGACTGTTTTAAAAACTCCATTTCTATTTTAGAGCCAAACGAAACAGGAAATAAGAAAAGTTAGATGGCCGCTAGGGGGCGCATAAGCAAAATATTTCCCGCGAAAAGCTACTACTCCACAACCCAATTTAAAACGAATTACGGAAGAATAATCAAAATCATAAGTTACGATTAAAAAAATAACTAATATTATATAATCGATAATAATTTTCATTGGATGAGATTTGATATTATTCACGTTTCCCGAATCCCAGCATTAGAAATAAAAAAAAAATTTAGTTCGATTGGCAATACTTTAACATATTTTAAACGGGTAAACTGATTATTATTTTAATTTTTAAACGTTTCGATCCATTAATCCCTTTCTTATCTTTTTCAGAATTTCAGAAAAGCTGAAAGAAAGAAAAAAAAAAAAAAACTCTATCACGTCTCCGTACTTCCTTGCTTCCCATATGTGATGTAGTCGGTATGGAATGTAAAGAAGTATGGAGCCGTGGGGAGGATGAGAAGACACATCTACCCGAAGAAGGAAAGACAGAAAATTAATTTTAGTTACAATTATTTCGTATATCCTGTAAAATAACAATAACTGTAATTTTTAAAATTGATTTTTAATAAAAGTAACTGTGTTACAAGTGTTTTATTTTACTTTGATTTTTACTCGTGAATTATTATATGCTTTGAATGTGTCGTTATTTGCCAAATATATTTAATAAAATTACATTAAATTGGTGTTAACGTTGGTATTATATATAAAAATGAGATTAAAAATTAAAGCATTTCGTGCTACTTAGTAAAAAAAAAGGACCTAATAACTAAATAAGATCAATTTTTATTGCTTAAAATTACTGAGTAAAAATATGCAAATGCCCTTCCGTTTATTTAATATTGCAAACATTTCGCTTATTATACGAAATTAAAACATATATAAATCTAATATAACGACAATAAAACATCAAGTTCTAAAGAATAGTTTAATAATTATAGGCTTCAGACGATATAACATATATGAAGGTATGATTCTCAAAAGCCACCTTAAAGACAGTATTTAGACTTACGCTACGGTAGCCCGCGCCATTGATCGCCTAGTTAATAGATATTAATCGGAGTCGTCCGCGCCCTAGTACTTCTAAAGAACGGAAAACGAAGCGCGAAAATCCTGTCTGGAATCTGCCGGTCGTTACAGCGCACCGACTTCTCGCTCCATTATTGGTAACATCCGTTAATAGCCCAGTACGGGCTCGGATGACGCCGACGCCTGTAAAGTCTCTTTTCCAGCCAGCCGCGGCTGCCGGGCGGGTAAAACAAACACGCGTAAACATCTCAACCATCGATTGGTCCTGAACTGCCACCGGACACAGTCGAGTCTGGCGGATGTGACGTCACTAGACCGGTCCACTGCGTCTCGGGACGGGGCGGAAGCACGGAAACTGGCGGAGTCGGAGCAGAAGACGGATAACCCGGCCGTGGGATAGTGAGAGACGAGCAGCCGGAGAAGCCCAAAGATGTCAGATGGATGAACGTGCTTCTGCCGGCTGAGGAAAGCCCACTTCCCGCTTGTCTTCCGTAACCGGATAGCTTTCTCATGGTTAAATACAGGACCGGAATGACCCGCCGAGATTTAAATCCGCGGTGGAACTAGACAGACCGGGTAAGTAATAGACGAAGCGCTAAACGGTTCCGTCACCAAGGAAACAGTTTCCATAGCGACAGATGATGATGGGCTAAGGAAGAGAAGACGGTGGAATGCGTAAAACGTGTAATTATCGACGAACTGCATGAAGGATGGTTTCTTAGATTAGTAGTAGCTGGAGAGAAATACTACCTCTCATCGTAGCCCAAATTAGGTTCCACTATCGAAAATGGTTATATCAGGTTATGGGTTATCTAAACTAATTATGTTATTCCTTAAATGATACCTAAAGATCTATTTTTCTCTTCGGACGATCAGAGGTTTTTCGCCTGCAGACTTATTAACTAATTCTGTAATAGAAATTTTGACTTCTATTATCTTTGCTGGAAGAAAAAACAGTACCGGGTACTAGGGATTAACGTTAGATGGCGCGGCTAGAGGAAGCCATTTTGATAACCAGAGACGGATTAGTACGAAAAGGACGGAAAACATTATTGCCCCTCCCACTTCAGCCACTCGAATGACGAAAGATAGAAACGTGATAAAATTAGAAACGGGCCCGGAGGATAATTCGGGATGGTCGTCTTTTAGAACAACATTGACATTCTTAAATACAGCAGCGCCGCCTAGGTCTAAAACCCCCAAAGTCGACCGCCTCTCACTAGCGGTCGTACTTAAAAGGTAAAGCCACCTTAACCACAACGATGGAACGTATAATATCCGCAGGGAACCAGATAAAATACGAATAAATCTAGATGCGTCTACTATCATATATACCAAAAACGGGAATTCTGTTTTTAGTATCCTAAAAGAGTTGTTGCCTAATATAGAAAGGGAGAAGAGAAGGGAGAAATGGTCACTGATGTAAATGTCCTGCTTTAGTTGGTTGGAATTGGGCCAAATCTCGACTTTTGACCATTTGGTCCCCTTCAACCAGCTGTAGTTGGCATTTTTCCTTCTTCCCGCACAAACTCTGATTGTCTAATTTAATCGACTGCGCCGACGCAATTAATAGTATGGCTAAGAGACGGCCCCCTACTTGCGTAATATATATGTAATGAAGGATCTGGAAGGATACAAATATCTATAAAACAACTGATTAATCAAAGAGGATTTTATCGGTTAATTACTACTTACAAATAGTGCCAAGTCAGCCAACCAAAATCCTATAAACACCAATCAACCCCAAAAAGAAAAAGCGCGGTATTGGACGAATGCCGTATTAAGGCGGATGCCGCCACGACGACCAATCGGATCGATGGTTCAGCATTCTGACCACATCCACGACTGTACGGCGGGCTTTATACGGTCTCGTTTACTTTTCCAAACAAAACTGTCAATAAATTTGCCAGGAGAAATGTCAAAACATAGAAACTGCTGCTTTGACAGTTAAGGTCGAATATTAAACGATATAATAATAATGAATATTAATGAAGATAAGAGAACTAAATCAGATATTAAAGACGAGTAATGATTCATCTTACTGCTACATCTTCCGATATATATATATTGGATTTATAAAATAACTAGGCCAGATGATTTATATATATTCTTGAAAGAAATGTGATATTAAATTAACAATTTTCAGATTGATAGGTATGTGCAACATACTACTATTGATTTATATTTAAAATGATAAATTATGATACTAATTAGATTAAATTATTGTGATTATTATTCTTTTACCACATGATTAAGCTTATTTAGCAGAGCTTTATTCTGAAACATGACACACATTAAGCCTGATTATGAAGTTAGTAATCATAAAAAAAGTCAACATAATCTGTTTAAACATAAAAAACTGTTGCTCAACATGTTTGATTTAGTTTAATTACACAACGCAGTAGCGACAATTCATGGCGATCTATTATCTTCTAACACGATCTATAACAGAATCGGCCAGAATGGTGTTAAAGAATGAAGTTAAACAGCCTAAATCTACTTGAAAAATCTGAATGTATTTAGTCTGGAATCGAATCCCAAAATCCTCCAGTGGAAGTCTAGCATGTTTTCAGATGACCATCCAGCCGACTATTGATCAAAAACTGTAACCTATTACAACAATTCAAAATGATTTGTTGGAAATGATATAAAAGTAAAAAAAGAACAAAACAAAAACTTCAAACCTTGAATATATAATAAATTTTGAATAATTCATAGAGCTCCAACAAGGCCAATTTGGTTTACATGACGGACAATATCCAGTCACAATTTTCCGACATTTGCAGTGCAAGTGATTCGAATGCAGCATTGATTTTGTTTGTAGACCATTAACATCTCCTGGTTCTTAATATGATTCTATAAAAATCAGATGTGTAGAATCGAGTGAATTTGGAGACTAAGCAATGGATTTATCACGATCACAAAAGTTTTCAGAAAATATTTAAGAAAGTTATGCATCTCAGCCAACATTGATCGCAACAGACCAATATGGAAGTGCCCCCACTATGTTAAAATGACATTGTTCATTACATCATTGTTCTTGTTGCAAATGTGGGACAAGAAACATTTCCAATATGTTCAAATATAGGGCCTAATGAATTATCTCCTCAGCAAAGAAAGGCCGGAACATTACATTCACTTTTGGTGCTGTTCTCTCACTCCTATGAAGTATGAGGATTACCTGTGATCTAGATGATTGCGCTGTATATTGACCCTTACGAACACATGAAATGTGACATCATCGCCAAATAAACAACAATTAATAAAATTTTCACCGGCTTTTAGTTGTTCAGAAAAAAAATTTGTAAAGACAGCATAACATACATGATTTCATTGCTTCAACTTGCACATGCTAGATGTGATACGGATACATTATCATATTATTGCAATATGTTTTAGCAGGTGAAATAGCGCAGACGTGTTTCTCTTGATAGACATATTAAAGACTTGAAGGATAATCATATATATACAAAGGTTTTATGAAGCTGTCTTCCACCACAGAATGACTTTACAACAGAGCCAATTTCCTCAAATATTTGATACTATATTTTGATGTTTCAATAAGCATTCTTACTAATACTGTAAACTCTTTGTATTCAAGTTGTTCGCATATACACTTTGAAATTTCGTATACGATTGGATATACTTTGCTAACCGTTGTGGATTTGGCGACATTTTGAAACTTTTACAGCAGCGGCTCTACTGGCCATACATAATAATTAAGCATCAATATGTATCAGTAAAATCCAAAAGTTCTTTTATATAGCAGTAAAAAATAATAATAATAAAGGTATAATATAAAATCGTTGTACTTTTATGGTGTTAGAATGGATCACTTTGTATAATTCTTATATCCTCATTATTAGTTTACATTAACATAATATACAAAGAATTATTACTAATACTTCCACTTATATGCAATATTAAATTTATTAAATTACAAATATCAAAATAATCTTTAATGAATTATAAAATTTATGAAATGTTCCAGATTAAACGTACTTCATAATTAAACAAATTACGGAGACTGTTTTAAGTTGAACAAAATTAATCATAAGTATAAAATACCACCTTCACAGACACATTAAATGATAAAAGACAATTAAACCGTTTAATTACGTTCAAACAATAAAATAAATATGCATATTTTTGTCTGATTCAATCAACGGATTCAATATAGCACGATAAAACATATTCAATATAAAATTCAAAATTATTGAGTCCTGAGAAAATATTACTGGACTAGTAATAAAAAAATTTATAAATAACTAATGGAAATTTAATAGCTTTCAATAAAAATTCTCCATTTTTAATTGGCATTAAACTGGCGTCGAACAAAAATTAATTGACATTTCGGCCTGAATTTGGCTAAAAATATTAAAAGCATATCCATTAATAATGATAAAAGTATTTTTTGCCTATTCGGTGCTATTGTATCTTTCTTCAGGACCGAATATTACGAAATATCGATAGATTTATGTAAATTACTCAACATTTTCTGTCTACTGAAATAAACAGACAAAATTCTAGAAAACAGAAATCCTGCTTACATAAAATATTTGATTTTGCATATAAAATTATTTTCTACTTTTAATATTTTAATTTTCCAATGATCTCAGTATGATGACAAGACAATAGGGGACACGCACGCACACGCGATGCCCCATAATGTTGGAACAGAATCAAACCAAGAATTTCTTACATCAAAATAATGAAAAATACTTTTTTATAAATATAGGCCCAAAAATATTTCATTTAAGAGAAATTGCACATTTCATAGCACAGCAGTATTTTTTTCAAAGATTGTAAAGGAAATATTGAGTTGTAACGCACATACTTTTAGTTGTATTAATAAAATTTTTTATATATTAAAAAAAAAAAACAGGCTTACATTTAATCAATTGTATAATCATCCTTGTTATTAATTACATTTTCCCATTTATAGGCACTTGATGCCTATAAATGGGGAAAATGTCATTAATAACAAGGATGATTATATAATTGATTAAATGTAAGCCTGTTTTTTTTTTTAATGAATAAAAAATTTTATTAATACAACCGAAAGTATTTGTGTTACAACTCAATATGTTTAATCAATGAAATAAATTAAAAAAAGCAATAATTGACAATGTAGTTTAACATTTTCTTATGTTTGGACTATTATATCAATTTTTTTTAAATTTATTTCATTGATTAAACAAGTTTACTTTATAATATTTGAAAAAGTATTACTATAAAATATGCATATCTGGACTTATGCTTATAAGAACATTCTTATTATTTTGATGCAAGAAATTTGCAGTTTGACTTCGTCCCAACCATTATAAGCACCATGCTAGCTGAAAATGGAATGGGAGGCATTTAAAATTTCATAAATTTTGTGCTACAACTTTAATTAAACACAAATAAAAATTTTAATTCAGTTTCTTTTTAGAGTTTCCTATGACTTTTTTGCACAGTTTACTGGAATTAATTTTGAAAAATGCATTGAAAAAAGTCTAAAAATATTAAACAATTATATAACCATTAATAATCATTATTCCATGAAAAATTAAAATCTTCCAAAATGATTTCTATGATTGGTGTATATCCAGAAATGATTTAATTATTAAAAAAAAGCAAAAAAATTATTTCTATTTAAGAATTCAATTTTAAATGAATAAAAAAAGTGAGTAATTACAGTCTCAATCTTCAAGGTCTTATTTTATCCCCAATAATTATTACAGTCAATCAATTTCTGGCTATAGCTTTTCGTACTTTAGAAAATTTTCTGTCATACAATCAGATATCAGATTCCAACTCTACAAGACAGATATTTAAGCAGCAGAAAGTTTTTAACTATATGAAAAGCCATCTTCAGTTGTTTTCAATTGATAGAGAACAGCTGCCTAAATAAAACTGTGCATATTCTATGAACAAATCATAAATGGTATAATTTAAATATGTGATCAATATAAAAATAAATAAAAGAGAAGGGTTTTCAATTCATAATATAGTAGAATCTCAATTATTCAAGATAAATAAGACTGAAGTTGTCTCAAACTATCAAAAATCTTAGACTATATAATATAAATTCACCAAAAAACTTGAAATGTATGATTTTATTAATGATAATATATTATGCAAGCAGTATTTACTATCATTATATAGCATCTCCATAAATTTTCATAATACTCAACTTACATAAATTTGACTTTATATAAAATATTTTTCATAACTTTTTAAATTTTTTTAGATATAGAGATAAATATCTACTGATATTTGTGGATTACAAATGCAAATACATTAGTTTATAACATTTAAAACTTTATAATATTTATGTTTTTGTATATTGTTTGTTGATCTTAATTATCAAATTACTGATATTATATCCTTCCATGCAGTCTGTCTACCTTTCAGTCAAAAATAATATAGTACCATAATATATGTAAAAAAATATAGTACTGTAATATAAAAAATAATATAGTACTGTAATGTAAAAAATAATATAGTACTGTAATGTTCTGTAAATAGTAATCATCATAGTCCAACTAATCCTGAAAGTTTATTTTTTGATCCAGAATTTTTGTTAAAAAAATTATTATTTTTGACTTATGTAAACTTCACTCCTAGTTTCAACATGTTCCCGACTTGCATAGATCTAACATAAACAGATCTGTACTTAAACAGAGGTTCACTAACGTACAAGAAAAATATACTGTTCGAAATAAATAAAGTTATAATGCAAAGATGTGAGCATTATTCTTCTAATTTCATCATTTATAATAATGTGCATGAGTTTATGTGCTTATTAGTTTAGTTTTACTTAATGAACTGGACCTAGACCTGGATCCTTCCTGAAAAACTAGAGTATGGAATTCAATTGAATCTGGATTCCCCAAGATGGTAAGCAATTGCTTTTACACTGATTATTCTTTAATATTTTTTAACGTTATGTCTTTGTAATCCATTAATATTGTATAGGATATGAACAAACACACATTTCAACTAAAATAAGATTTTTCAAAATGATTCCCTTATGTAAGTTAAAGACTTTCTGTATTTCCATAAATCAGGAAATTCTTATATTAAAAAGACAAAAAAACATTTTTTTAAATTTACTATGCAAAAAATCTTTAAAACTTATTAAAAATTTTTGTTCAAAGTTAACAGCAACTACTGAGCCATTGCATTTTATTTATTTATTTATTTATTTTTGATGATAAGATGATTCTGAAGATTTTTATGACAAATATATTTACTTAAATAGAATGAGATTAAATACTGTAAAAACTGCTTTTTAGAATCCGAATTTTGATGTTTACTTTTGAATAAGCAACAGCAAGCAGTAAAAAATTTTGATGAAAATTTTAACTATCAATTATCTTTACTATGTAATAGCATTAATTGATTGAGATATCATTATATTTTTAAGTAAAGAAAAAAAGGAAACCATTAACAGATATTTTGCATCTGAAATGATGCAAAAAATCTGTTAATATTTCTCTTTCTGTCTTTACTTCTGAAATGATGGCATAATTTTAAAGATAAAAATTAATAATTATTGTAACAACAAATAAATTTAAAAAATTTTTTGCACATTAATTTCATCATAATATTTTTTATAACTTCATAATATAATGATACTAAATAATGTATGAATAATACATTATTATTAATAAAATCAATCAAACATTTCCAGTTTTCTTGTGAATTTATACTATATAATATGAGATATTTGATAGTTTGAGGCAAAGTAATCAAGCAATTGCAATTTCATTGTATTATGAATTGAATATCCTTGATCCTTGCCTTTTACTTATTTTTATATTGGTCATTTAAGCTATACCATCTATGATTCAATCATAGAGATAGGTAAATTTTATTTTGTCTTTCTTTCAATCTCTAACTGATTATTCAGTATCTATTAAATTAGTAAGTTTAGTCAATAAAACACTTTTATTAAATTACTAAGAATGTATGAAAAATACATAAAATAACTAAAACTGTATAAAACTGCAATACTTTTTTAGAAAATCCTACTATTGTATATAATCTGACTTTGGTATCCAGAGACATATTTTTGGAAATTTTGTATTTCCTTCTTAGCTATCATTCCAAGCCTTAATCTTTTGATATCTTGATTACAATCTCTATTTTAGTTAATAATAGAAGCAAGGAATAAACAAAAAATCTTCGATATTTTTTATTTCTTCAATGACCACAATAAAATTTTGTAATATTTCATTAGTCATTTCTTTCTTCTTAAAATTTGAATGTAGATCTTGATGCTTTCTTTTATAATGTTTTAATCAATAATGATTTCAACAAATGTTTGCTATTTTTTGCTAATAATATAATGTCATCAGCATATCTGAAATTATTACTTTAAATGGCATGACTAATACAGGATGTCCATAAAAGAATGTTCAGTTATAAATTTTAATAGCATCAACTGTAAGCATTGTAGAGTGTTGGTTCAAGGTCACAATTAAAGAATAACTCAAACAGTTTTAGATAAGTGCATGCACGAGTACTGCTTTGTTGTTTTCTTGCTTGCAGCGCCACATAAGCAAAATGGCAACTTCTGAGTGTAAAGCGTTTTGTGTTCTGCAATTTGATAAGAGTGAACCTGTAATTTCAGTTCAATGTGCGTTTCATTTAAAGTTTAATTGTGATTCCCATGTGGCAAAACCATCTGCTGATGGCATAGGCAATTCAAAACCAGATGCGTTTGTAAAGGGAAAAGCACAGGATGATCAAAAGTGTCTATAGAGGATATGGACCATGTCAGAGCATCTTATCTTCGTAGTCCTAAGAAATCTGTTCAGAAATCAAGTCTTGAACTTCAGTTGCCAAAG
>WUQG02190982.1:0-53356 GCA_011317285.2 Androctonus mauritanicus
AATTGTATCAAAACTTAGCTTTAGAATTGGAAGGTCAAACGTAAAAACTTAAAATTTGAAAACTTCTTTACAACAGGCGACTCTACTAATATAAATTCATGAATACAAGATACAAATAAAAACTAAAAACCGTTGGGATGGGTAGGATAGGACGAATAGACGTGTTGCCAAGTTGTTCAGTTTATCGCAAAATTGTTTTTATTAAAAATATTCCGATTACTTTAATATTTAATACTTAATTATTTAATAAATTATTTCGCGAAACACTGGTGTTCCGCGAAACGGCGGTTGAGAACCACTGCTCTAAGGGATCTTGATATATTTTAATAAACGTAACTTTTCTAATTTCTAATAGTATTTTTTTTACAGTTTTAATGAAGAAATTAAGTAGATTCGGAGAAAATATAAAGAAAGTATTGCACTCTCGATTTTCTGCACACCTTTTACATCCCTCCAGGGTTGCCAATTTACATTGCAGTCCTGTATATAGAAATCCAGGTAAAAAAGCTCTGTTAATGATATTTTTAATTCGTTTCGAACTACAGCAAAAAATAAATATACCATAATTACAGACTAATTTTAATTCTTATGCTATAAATTTGTTTCCAATATAGGCCTACTTCGTATAATGTCTTTAAGTGGAGATAGTTATAACAAAAAAAGAAAAAAATACATGTATATTACAGTAATTAAAAATATATCTATAGGGGATTCTTTACATCCGTTCTCATGTAGGATTATTGTATATTTAATTTGTATCGACCATAAACACGGAAGTTATTTATAGGACACCATACATAAATGAACATGGTGATCTCATAAGCTGATTTGAACTACTGTTTGATTTTCGGCTTGTTTCAGAAAAAAAATAACAGAAAAAAAAAATTAAGCCGTAGTTGTCAACTGATAAAATTGTCTATTTATTACTGGATTTTTTTTTTTTTTGTAATTCAGTTATATCATCTTATAGATCTTATTGATCGATATAAAACGAGAGATAGGTAAGTAAAAATTCCTTATGAAAATTTATTCTTGACAAAATTGAGGAATGGTTGGAAGAGACAAAACTAAATGCAAACTTACAACCAGTATCACCAGCAGAATTATTTAATCGAACCTTTCTCATTACAAATATAAAGCAAAGCTTAGATTTAATTAAACGCCCGTATAAAAGAGCAGAAATCAACTGAAGAGAGGGTAATACCCGCATAATCTCCAGAAAAGTTATTAAGAAAGTTAAAAAAAAAAAAACCATTCTGCCATGAGCAACACCTAGACAGGTGTAGTGGACAGGTGAAGCACGACTCTGCTGGAGGTAACAAGATTTCGTTCTTAGTGGATCTACTCACAGCTAGCTTTAAGTGATTAACCATAGATCTCGGACTTGGGGCTTATTTGTCTCCTTTTTTTTGCACAGATAACAAACAATGTCACCAAATGAAACCAATTACTTTTTACCTTATCTGTTAGGTATTTATTTGGTAAAAGCGTAATATCGCTTTAGTTGTTCTACTGTCATTTTAATCGGGATGCTTAACTATTGATAAATCTTGATAAAGATTAATATCCGAAAGATTCTAATTAAGATAGTAACGGTGATTATAGAGGTTAAATGTTTTATGAATTTAAACTGCATTATTAGACCCTTCTAGGTATTATAGCTTAAAGGTAATGCATTCTGCTATTAGCCTATATTTCAAACTCTCAATTTGGATTAATGTTTGCAAATTTCAAATTATCTTAACCGGGTTTTGATACAAGTCCATCGAGGATTAAATAAAGTTAATGAGCATTCGCGTTGCTACTAATGTAAATCTGTTATTAATAATGTTGTTAAAAGGTTTAAATCGTGTTTGAATATTAAGATCTGGATTTGTTGCGTCGGTATTTTTTTTTTCTACACCAATTGATTCTTGGGTTAGAATAAATAAAGTATAAAAACTGTTTAAATATATATTTTTCAATTTAAAAAAGTATTTTTTTATTTTTATCTGTTATTTTTTTAATAAAATTCCTAAAAGTTTCGCATTTAAAAATTTATCACATTTTAACTTCTATAAAAAAAATGTTTTATAGCAATAAAATTAAAGTGTTTTTTTTTTGTTTAGTTTTATTAAAGTTACATACGTTGGAGGTAGAGAAAGCAAAAAAAAACTGGAAATAAAGTTTTGAAAGAAAGTTGTAAATTTATGACAATCAAAAGACGAAAAAAAAAAAAAAAGAGGAATGTTGGCCAAGGTAGTGAATCCAATAAGGAAGGATTTTAATCAGTCTAACATCCGCTCTAAGTTGAAAGGTTACATCCGGATCTGTAAAAGCATCGGAAGAAGAAGCGATTGACTTTAATGAGTACTCAACAAATTTTCCGAAGCACTACAAAGCATTTGTCGATCTTCATTCTCTTTTACCTACAGTAAAACTGGGACTATAACAATAAAAGAAGAAAAAAATAAATAAAAATAAAAATTGTTAGAAATAGAGATGTGAAATTTGATCAAAATCAAAATCTACCGACGTTACTCAAACATACAAAGTAATTTTACGTTCTAGTCTTTGAAAACTTGATTTTCTACTCTCTTGTTTTCTTCCTGAGATGAGTAAACTATTGAAGTCTATTCCTTCTAGATAAATTTACTATTTATGTTTTGTTTCTTTTTATTTTCGAAGGACGGTTCGATCACTCTAGCACTTCATCTATTAAAAGCAAAATATTCGTTTTAATTGAATAATATAAATTCGAACTCTGATAAACAATATATTTTTAATCAAAGCCAAAACATTTTAATCATATTTTGTAAAAAAAAAAATTACTATATTGGATATCTTCAACGTAATGGAATTAATGATTGCATAGAATGACCTTAAGACATTTAAAAATCATTAACTCAAGTAGATAATTTATATTTAAAAAATAATAACAATGATAATTTTATTTATTGAAGTATAGAAAACGGTATTATTTTAATACAAAAATTTTAATAATTCAATTCAAATCTTACTACATTAATTTGCCAAAAAATTATTAATATCTGGGAAAGTTTATTCAATAAATGTATTGGAAAGAGATCAATAGTTTTAAAAAAAAAGATATAAATATATATTTTATCAATTCAATTAATCTCTTTTTTTAATGTCGAAATTACAATTTACTCGAAAATTCACAATAATTTTAATAACGTTTTCACTCGTTTCGCTCTTGAGAACTACATCAGAACTTAAGACAATGAGAACTTTGTTGAAAATTTGAAGTTTTCAAATTGCATAAAATCTCAGACTTTGGATGTACCAGACAATAACCAACGATTTAGTGGCTTCCAGTATGTTAAGAATTTCGTCATTAGTGTCACGTGACATTCCATCGACGACGAACTAAATTACCTGTCAATAACCGAACCCTGTTAAAGTAGAAGATGCAGTCGAGAGATGGAAGTAGAGTAGATCTTAGAAACAAGATGGCGACTGCAGCAGCAGCAATGTTTAATATATTTTTCTGCCAACAAGTGCCGCTACTGCTACTACTACTACTAATACTACTACTACTATATTAATAAATTTGACAGGTTACATTATCATTTCGTCTTTCCAGCGATGAAGAGATGAATGACTGAAAATATCCTTGAGTTCATTGCGTTGTTACACTTTGATAATTCCGATAATTATGAGAAAGCTGTAAAAAGTGGTTCGTAGCGAGGAAATAAGAGAGTGAAAGAGTAAGAAGGAGGATGGCAAAGGATATCTGAAAGGATGAGAAGTATAACTGAAAAAGAATGTGGAAGAATAAAGAACAGTTGGAAAAGTATAGCAGAATAATTAGAAGAAACAGGAAGAACTTTAAAGGAAAGATTAGGCAAGAGTTCTGAATATGATACATGTAAAACTTTTTTTAAAGAGTGCATAAAGCGAAAATGGAATTTATGATGCAAAATTTAAGAAGTAATCGAAATATTAAAAAAAAAAAATGCAACCATAGACAATTGCCTATGCACAATATAAATATAAGAATATAAAAAATATAGTAGAGCATAGAAAAAAAACAAAAATAACTTTACACAGGAGGTGATAGTGTTGAAAGGTAAATGCGAAAGTTTTATATATTACTCCTTTATATTTACATTACACCCTTATAAAAATACAAATAGTTTCTACAAGGTATAAAGTTGCTTTAACATCCCTTTACAATCTCTCGTGGGCATAATAAAAAATTACAAACAACTATATACTAAAATATTTTATTGTATTATTATAACCTAGAGAATAAGTTTTCCTTGTAGAGTACAATAAGGGTTTAATATTTTGTTATCTCTTAGAAAGAAATAGGATTCCGTACTGTTGAGTGTTACAAAAGTGGACGTGTACAGAGTCAGATGTCGTAAGGACAGAAAATCCCCGACAAGAAACACAAACAGAAAGAGTAAAACAAGACTAGAGTGGCCATCAGTCGAAAGAGATCAACTGGCTACAAGGACCAATGTTGACAGAACCAAACCACTCTATACAATCTACAGTTGGACATCTACTCGAACCATCGAAACATTCTCGGTTTTTGGCCACAATCTCTTTTTTTCACTCTTATCTTTTAATCCTTTTTAGTAAATTCGAATACAGCAAAAAAAAAAAAAAAAAATCACAAAATTCTCAATCGCACATAAATCGCATTTTTTATAAATATTTTACGTCTATAACCTTCTTGTAAAAAAAGAAAAAAAAAATCCAATACGGGTTTATGGATGTGACAATAGCTTGTATATTCATATAAAAAAATCCAATATGGATACTGTTTCTTTCCAAAATCAGATACAGATATTAGTTTTGAGTTTCCTTTATCTACTTTTTAAAATATATATATATTTCTTTAAAAAGACAATTCTCAATAAGAAAAATAGATAATTCTTTATCGAATAACGCTTTTTATCATAATTATAACATAACAAATAATTAAAATTTTACTAAAACTCTCTATTTTATGAAAATATAGCTTGAATTGTGTTTCAACGTGTTGCTTAATTGTTTATTTAATTATAGAATTAACTAAACTGCCTTTATTATTATAAACATATACTCTTAGTAAGTCTTATTTTCCGTAATGCCACATATAAGTAATGGAGACTATATGTATATATAATTTATAATATATCGATATGATTGATAAGCTTATTGCGTTAGTTGTTTCCTCGTTAGTTAATGCAGTTATTATATAAATAACACCAAATAAATTCGTAATATAAATTTGTATTTTATTTTTGAAGCTAAATAAATTTGTTATAATAACATAACCTGTTAGCTCGCGAGTTAATCGAATTTAATGAAAAATATGATGATATAATGAGTAATTTTATTACTTTTGAGTTATTATTATCTAATATTTTATGCGCCTATAATCGTGTTCGTGACACTTTCGATCAGACTCTTGTTTTGTAGGTTTTCTGTGATTTTTTTTTTATTAAAATTTCGATGCGTTTTTAATTTTTTTTACAGGTTTCTCGATTGCTACATGAAATTTAACATAAGCGGAAAAAAAGAACGAAACTGGACATTATTCGCTTTATAACCTATTTTTAAAATTTAGAAAAATAAGCAGAATTTTTGGTGATATAAAGCGAAATTCTGTTGTTGAACGAGAAGTAGCACCTCACTTCATTCGAGTGAGATGGATTTTTACACTCAACAGTAATTATTTTCATCAAGAAGCCTTGAGCATCTTCCAAAGCCGAGAAGATTTGTTTTGTTTATTTGAAGTTGACTTTAATGATCTCTTTTAAAGAAAATTTAATTTAAAATCACGGGAATACTTCAAACGAATTTGTGGAAAATATGTAGAGTATTAAAAGTAATCCAAATTCAAGTAGGAATTCCTTTTATAAATATAAATATATATATATATATATATATAAATTGGCATACGTTAAACTTTGTTAAATTCCGTATAACATTCGGTTCTGTTACTGTTTGCATACGTAGACTATAATTTAAAATTATGTTTGACAGCATAAATAAATTAGTGACGGTTAAGGGCGAGATATAAACGAATGTATAAAATTTAAGACAATTTAACGGTTGTAATACTATTTGTTAAGTTTATTTTTATATAATTACGTTTCATTGAATATCATGAAGTTAATGAAGATAATAAAAATGGTTATGAAGTTAAATATATCGCAGAACCGAGTGATGTATGTAGTTATTAGACGGTTTAACAGAGGTAAATGATAAATATAAGATTATTACGAATTATAACTGTAAAAATAAGTAAAAAAACAAGGAGGAATTTTGAGCTGAAGAGTGATTATATACGTCTCTCTAGCTGAAGAAGAGTAGCTGAAGAAGAATAAATTATGAACTTGATGATTTATTTTAAAAATCGAGAAAAAAATAGTTACAAAAATAAAACAGAAAACGAGAAATAAAAATATTTAATAATTTAAATAATCACCAAAGAGATTTAATAAAATTAAATATTATAAATTCAAGAAATATTAAGTACGAATTAAATTTTTAACCCGATGAAGGATGTATTAATCATCGTCATCGAATCGTAATTATTTTACTACTTTAAATAAATAATAACATCTTGATAAATGATAAATCAAAATGCAAAATTCGTCACTCGTTAATAAAATAATTTTCTAAATAACGAAAACGTATCATCTATAAACGAATCTAGAATGATTTGAACTTCGCTTGTAGTGTACGAGAGAAAACTAAGAAACAAATTCGGAAAAACAATTTATTTATTTTTTTTCTTCTTTAATAAACGAAAACCGTAATTACGAAGTCGAATTATTCGATATTTTTGTTTTAGGTTCGGATCATCAAAGTTTTAAAATCAATCAGAGCAAAATATGTATATTATTCGATAGAATTCTCAATTGGTAAACGTTCAAACATTTCATAATTTCCGACAAAATTACATTTTCCATGACTTTCTGACACACGCACACACACTACAGTCCAGTAAGTAGAGAAGATTCGCATTGATTTAAAATGAATATCCAAGGGAATGAATGCTAATGCAAATTCAAATCTCTGAGAACTCTGCTTCAGTTGAGATGCTCTTAACAGGATGAAAATATATTAATATATACCGCCTATCTTCTACAGAAATTTCATATCAGCACCAATCAGGTGATTGATGATCACATGATCAAGCAGAATCTAATTTATTGCACAAAGCAATTTAAATCCGAAATTATACTTTAAAGATTTTGTTTTCGGATAATTTTGTTAATAATTAATTATTTGCCTATATAATTTTGATTTAATTAAAAGAAAAAAAAAAAGAAAAATAATTGGATTATTTTCTTTCTTTTTTTTCTTTCTTTAATGATAAAAATTCGATCATATTATTTTTTTAAAATTAATTTATGTGACGATGACATCACAAAGTGTTTTGAAGTAAATTCGGTAACATGTTTGCTTTTAATAATTTCGTATAATTTAATTATTAAGTTCGTAAACGTCATAATAAAAAAAACTTGTTTATTACGTTTTAAGTTATTTTTATATGTGTTAAGATTATTTTATCTTAAATTTCGTTATTATAATTATCACATCGTTACTTATTGTAGTACTTAACATAAATATGAAATGTAAAAGGCGAGAGTAGAAAACAAGTTTCGTAAAAATTATTTTTTATGCTTTAATTTACTTAAATTTTAAGCCGATTAGTAGTACAAATGCCTTTGCTTATGACTTAACAACACATAACTTACTTCTATTTTGCGTTATTGTTATATTCTCCATTCAACTCTCATAATGTTTTGATTATGAGTTTCATTTTAACAACAATTTAATTAGCTTGCTCGCATTTGTATACACGCCAGAAAATTCACGAAACTTTATTTAAAGATTAAGTAAAATTTAGTATATTTGCTTTAAAAAACTTTACCAAACTCCGTTTTTGTATCGAGTTCATATTATATTTATCTCTATGCGTAAAATCTCTCTCTCTCTCTCTAATATATACAGAATACATGTTTAGCTTCACACCTACAAGTCTGGAGAACATTTATCTCATATCTAGCGGCTTCATAAGATATTTACTCCTACATCAAATCCTTTACAAATTTCTCAATTAGCCATTCAATACATCCAATTCCATCGGTAAAACGAAGCAATCCAAATAAAAAAAAAACTTCTTAATTATTAATATCCAGAAAAGGAAAAACATCACATTAACCTAAAGGAAACAAACTCGACATTCATTTTCCAAAGGAATTGTATTTTTTAAGTCCAGTAACTCATATCGACTAGTTGAGTTGATACGCACTCTTCCGAATACCTCATGCTGATGAAATTTTTATTCCTATATCAAGAACGGTCGCCCGAAGCAATGTTTTTCGATGGTAGCTATTCCTCGGTATATTTACCAGGCACATCTACTTTATTAACCTTCCACGACTGCAACACAACACTTCATGTTGGAATACTTTGCCAGATAGACTAAAGTCCTATTGTAAGTCACAATTCCGAGTTGTGAGAAAGCCAAAGGTGTTAGTAGTGCTACACATGACGGAGTTCTTTGCTACTCAGAATAGACGACCGACTTAAATCACAAGCAGCATCAGCATCGATGTTGCCTCCGTCAAATAACGTTAGGAGGCTGATGCTTCCGTTAAACCCACCTGGTTCCTCCAAGCATATTATTATTTACAAGTGGAAGCTGGGGCAGATGGTCTATGTCAGGAAAGATGTTGGATAGAGGTTGCTCTTCTCTCATTTCTGTTTTTTTTCTTTCGAAGTCAACACTCAGAAATGGTCGTGATGTTGAAATATAAATTGACTACGTTTTTGAATGAGATTTATACTACCAAGCATAAATCTTTGGTATTTTCTCCGATTTACAATTCAAAAATACGATTTTATGAAATGTATATTAATATTTTCGTATCGTTACTTGATAGCAATATATTCTATTTTCAAAGGAAATTTTCTTGATTTTTTTTATTTTTTTATTTTTTATTTTTTTATATTTTCTGCTGCAGTACATCTTCCTGTTTTAGCGAAGATGCGAAGGAAACTTAAAAAATTAAATTAAATCCATTATAAACTTTCTAAATAAAACTCCTATAATAAATTTCATTCTGAAAAATAAATATATTATATTCTAATATCGATTTTAATTCGATTTAATTTTAAAATATCGAATTTAGAATAACGTGTCGCAACAACAGCTCTTTCAGAATCATGACGGTTTGTATCCGATGTTGTTATAACAACATCGAGCGCATTTAAAACTACAATATAAATTTTTGGAGACGAATTTAATAAAACTTTAATTTAAACTCTCCAATTTCACTCGATTGCGCTTCTTTTCCTATTTTGAGAATATGAATCATATCATGCACAAGTTTTCACAGCAACTTCAGCGCACTGTAAAGGTTTCTGAGAATCATTCTAGAGTAAATACAAAATGATAAAATTAGAATACGTTAACTTAGTTGTCGGACACGTAGAATGTAGTGATATATGTTTCAAATTATTAAAAAAAAAAAAAAAATTACCACGAAGTAATGTTCCAGTTGACCTGTAAGAATATATAAGTTTGTAACAAATTGCCTGACCAAAATTTTCAGTCGGTTTAGTCAGTCAGCCGAATTTTCTCTTAAAAACAGAAATAAAAGTAAGAAAGTGATGTCGGAATATTTGCATTATCTTAAATTTTTCTAAGGGGAAGACTACATTTTCATTTATCGATGTATCATTCATGAATTCAAGAAAAATAAGAACAAAATGGGATTTTTTTTTTTTTACCATAAGTTGAATACGATATGAAGCTCAAAAGTAAGTCTTTATGGTATGGTCCTCAGAACTTCTATTTCTAACAGATGATCATTGAAGAATTTTTAAAACCCTTTCTATCAAACTGAGATCAGTGAAACGAAATATTCCCAATTGCACAAGAGGTACACCTACCTTTTCCGGATTTGTTCCGGTTGTTAGTCTAACCGTCTTTTTTCAAAATACACGACCATCAGGCTCTTTCAAATGGAAATGATGCTTTCTGCAATACAGTGTAACCCGAAGAAGAAGATATACCGAAGCACTTTGCTTTGCTGATACGGTACTTACAAACTGACGTTTTTTGAAAGGAAGAAACCTGCTTACGATTGATTGCTTAACTTAAAATATATCTAAGAACAAAACCAGCTTGGGTCCATTTGTTTCTCTTCTATTTTAGAAAAATTGTTTTGACTTTTTGCAATAATGATAAGTCTATTGTTCTTTATATTACGGATTGTAGAAAGTCGCAGAGTATGTGTTTGTAATAAGTTACTTTATTATCGAGAAAATTGAAGTCTTTTTTTTTTGGAGGGGAGGGTATTATGAGGAGGAAATGTCCTCTGTAAATCGTTACCAGTCGATGTTTGAAGGTTGTAAATTTTCGGAACATTTATCATCAATAGTAGGAATTGATATTTCTTCCATAGATAATAAATTTTCCAAAATATAAAGCTTATAATTCCTTAAATTCTACCAATCGCTAAGAACGATATAGGCCTATATATATATATATATATATAAACGTATTTAAAAGTCAAGTTCCTTTTTACAATCTTAATTCTGCTCTTTCAAAGATAAATATTTCATACGTTTTTTATTATTATTATTATTATTGTTATTTCTTACATCGCTCGATAGAATTTATCAATCTGTATCTGAAATATCAGATAATTTCGAACTTTTACAGAATTAAGAAGATCTATATCTATTATTCATTCTTGCAGATATTTTCAATATTCATTTCTACCATCAAGAAAACTTTTTCGACCATAAAAATTTAATAAAATCGACCTTTCGAGTTGGTTTAGTAATTCTATCCCTATATAAACTATTTATTTAAATAGGAAATTGATAAATTAACGAAGAAATATATGGTATTAAATTTATACAAATTTATTTTTTACATAAATCAAAAACTGGTTTAATAGGGGGGAAAAATAATAATAATAATATAGACAGGAATTTCAATTAAACACAAAAGATAAATTTATAAAATTGATTCATTTTGCTGATTTATTCAAGGGGAAGTTCTGTTTTTTTTTCTTTTTTTTTCCTTTCATTTATTGTGTTTATAAATCTTCTTAAACATCTTTTGTTAGCCTGGGGATATTCGGAATTACGATCATCTTGCCATGCATACTGAATAGAGGTTCGATTGTCAACAATAATTTCATGCTAGGATGACGGAAATCTGTTTGTTGTTGATATAACCGCCGTGTCAATTTGGAGATGATCGGTGTACAACATCTATTCTGACATGAACATGCATTTCTGAAATTTATAAGTCGATTGCTAGACGAAGATGAATGTCGAAAATTAAAAAAAAAAAAAAAAAAAAAACATATTCGTTCGATAGAGAATTTTTGATTAAAAGATGTAAGTAGATATTTGAAACATCGGTTATCAAGTTGATTGAGAAAAGAGAAACTGAAGTAGCATAAGATATGCGATATTTTTAATTAAAGAGCGTATGAGGAAGAAGAGCTTCCGATGAATAGGGCATGTGAAAATGAAAACAGAAGCTCATCAAAGACAAAAGATGCTAGAAACTAGGAAGAGCGCAGGAAGAAGAGCGTAGGAGAAGATTATCATAGGATGAGACGGAATGGTAAAAGAGAATAAAAGATTTTCGGAAAACATGGTAGAAAAGAGAAAAAGAGATTTTTATTAAAACTGTGCACACAAATACAACATCGGATCGTAACGTGAAAGAACGGATGACTTATATTTTTCTATGAAGATTTAATAATAACTTTAAACAAATAAAAAATTCTGAATGTTTTTAACCAGTTAACAGACAGATAGACTATTAATAACATCGTTAAACTACTATTTACTGGCTAAATAAACAGATTGGTAACGAAAACATTTTATCGAAAATAATTTTCTACAAAAATAGAAATAATTGATATTATTATCAATCTCATTTATAAATTTTTCTAAGTGAAAAAAAAAATGAGAAAACATTATTATATTATTCCATCAGCAAACAAAAAAAAATTGCTTATTAAATAATCACATTCCTTTAATATAATAATTTTAAAAGTGATTTCTTCCCTTTCATATGCAAAATAAGTCATATCTAGTAGAATTCGATCCAACAGACAAGAAAATATTCATCTGCCTCAGAGAAAGAAAACAAAGGTCATACTAACAAAGTTCTTCTTCTCCTCCCCATCTTTTCTTATCTTACAAGTTAGACTTAAAAAAAAAAAAAAAAAGAGGAAGAGGGGAAGCAAGTTATGGTGTTTCTCAACTCTCAAATGATGATCTCGTTTCTTATGTATCTACAAATGAGATTTTTTCCCTCTGACTATAAGTATCGTGTAAAATAACACCGAGAAGAGAATCGGGTAATAAATAGAAGATGTTCACAATTACATTACACGATTTCGATGTTTCTTGCATTTACTGCAGAAGTTGTAAAGAGATGAAAATGAAATATATTACGTTTGTAGTAACACCAGTTAATAATAATTCTTAAAACGAAAATTATGCATCAATTGTAGAATTGTAAAATTGGATCAAATTCGACTACATCCTCGAAAATAGATTATACGCAGAGTGCAAAACTGCCGAGGAAATTATTCGCCTTTTGCCAACTTTTATTATTTCTAAAAATATGTACGAGAGAAATATAAAAATTGTTTGAGAAATTAAATAAAATAAAATTTTATTACGGTATTACTCGTATTGTTTTTAGTGATTTATATAACGTCGTTTCTACCTATAAACACGATATTTTTGTTTGGAAAAATATTTTAGTCAGACTGATCACTGGATTTTATTTATGTTTTATTAGTGGCAGAAAGCAGATTTTTTTTTTTTTTTCGAGAGAGAGAGAGAGGAAAGATGAAAAACGTATATTTAATTATATCTTCAAAGATATACATATATTCTTATTTTAATAGATGAAAATTTTGTTCGAGTTTGTGTTATTTTGGTTAACTTTACGAATAAAATTAAATTTATGCATTTCTTAAAACAAACTAAAAAACGTAATTAGTAAATTCTTCAGATGCGCTTCTTAAGATTTACCTTTTTTTTTTTTTTTTAAACAGGTAAATCGTCTTTTTCACAATAATATTTTTCGTTTATCGTATAAGACATGTTTTTTTTTTTTTTCATTAAGAAAATGTTTGATTGGATAAATCAGAAAACACAAAATAAACCGAAATGTTAAATAAATAGAATATGGTAAAGCTGCTTCAATTTTTGTATCTCTGCCTCAATTGGTTTTTTTTTTTTTTCCTGCAGTTTCTTTTTCTTCTTTTGTTGTTTTTTTTTTTAATATTCTAGAAATTGTTTACTTTACTGCTGTTACTTAAGAAATTAGAATATTTTTCTTACACGTAAATAATTAGTAGATGCGGCGAAATAAAATAATACTGTAAAAAGAAGATCAAAGTTTGATAACTCGCCTAATAGAATTCGTTTCTTCGCAAAACACGTCAATTTGAATCCTTAATTCTTTTGTTATCTGACACAGATTTAATTCTTCAATGACAGTAATTAACCAAATAGAACACTAATTGGCAAAAGAAGTGGTCAATAAAAAAAAAAAAAAATCCAAATACTTTTTTTTTCACTTAAGGCAAAACTATTTATCTCTCCATTACTTTGGTGAAGAAAAAAAAAAAAATCTATATATACAGTATCTATATATGTTTTCGGATAAAATAACTAAGGATTTTTAATTATAACAATAAATTTCCAATTTGACATAACTGTAAAAATAAATTCGTAGATAATAACGATTAATCTTCTTATCGTTAAGACGAATTTAGATCGTAGAAAACTTCTTCTGTGATGATCGAAATTTATTTATTTGCACTACGAAAACTTTTATATATATATATATTTTTTTGAGATTACATAAATGCTTTATTAAATTTCAATTAAACCGATGTTTATGCGATACACTTTAATGCGTTTTCTGCACGATACGACCATATTATTAGAGTTGCTAACAAACCAAACTGATACTAAACAATTCTGTGGGGTGATGAAGTTTTAGGAGAAGTATATAGACTGACTAAAATGATTTCTCCAGGGATTAATTATAAAGTGATTCTTATGTATAAATGATGCTTGTATCATTTTTCTAAATCGATTTTAAGTTTGATGTGGCATTTTTGAATTTATGTAAGAATTGCAAAATTTATGTTATTCGTTACGTACCAACAATATCGAATTTTTTCGTTAATTTGCGTATCGGTTCGACTTTAAACAATTTTCTTTTTTTGGAGTGAAGTAACTTTATATATTAGTTTATTTTATATGTTTTAATGTAAGTTGTACTTTAGTGTATCAAAAATCTGTTACTTCTACCAACAGTAAATGTATAAGTATTGGATGATACTAATGGCACGAACTTATGACAAGAATGCAATTAATTTTGTCTTTAATTTTATGAAGCGAATCTCTTTCCTTACCGAATTAACTGAATTAGTCTTCAAAGAGTATTGAAAGTTAGATCTTTATATACTTATATATATATTTTTTTTCTTTTAAAAAATTAACAAACCCACTAAACGTAGTTGAAAAGACTAAAACCAGAAAATAGGAAATTACAGCAATTAGAATTTAATCAGAAAGTGAATAGAACGAAATCTGTAATAGAATTCTTCAGACATAGTTAATGGTGTCTTTGGAATGAATTCTTTTTTTTTTTTTTTTATCTTCTTCTTCTTCTTCCCCCGACCAAAATTAAATGACAATGATACAATTAAAAATGATTCTGACGAAATCTTCACTTGGCTTTTCTTAGCTATCGAATCTTCTTGTAACGTTATTGTATTAAATTCTTGAAATTTAGTTACAGTTGTCTCAATTTTATTTTTGTAAATGAACGGTTTCACTTCTAATACTTCTTTATTACGCTTTAATTAAGTTAATACAATTATTGCTCAGTCATTACGCTTAGTTTGTGGAGAAGTGTTGGAATTCTCAAAATAAATCTTTTTATCAAAAGAAAGTATTTTTATTATAAGAAGAATTACCAGGAAAAATAAAAATAAAAAAAAAAAAATCAACTAAAAATTTAAATTCGATTAGAATTCATTTCACAAAGTTAAATTAGGAGCGATTCATCAAACTGATGAATACCAGAAATTTAAATCCTGCCAAAGCTTTCCTGTTAGTCGTATGAGTTCGAAACGAAATCCTTTATTAAGAAACATAAAATGAACATATTTTGTTCCTCTCATAGACGTGTTTATGGCGTCATGTTTTGTTTTTAATAAGCAATTCTTAACCGTTTCCTTGTGCTGTTTGCGAGAAGTTGATCTCGGTCAACAACTACTACAATTATCTTAAATAATACTATTGAAACTACTAAAAGGTCTAATGGGCTTTTGTTTCTTCTTAAGGGATTCCAGAAGAAGAAGAAATGAATCAATTCCTATTTGGAAAGAAAATACAAGGAACGTAATAGGTCAATATTGCAAGTTAGTATCTGTAGGTTTTCTTCAATATTATTAATTAATTAATCAAAATAAGACAACGTTTTATGTTTGCTCTCTCATAGAATATTTGTGCAAATGTTATATATATATATAAAAAAAAAATCTTTCAGCAGGAGAAACCAAAAAAAAAAAAAATCTATGAAATTATCGAATTATTTATTTACTTTCAAGAAATGCAAAATGGTTGCTTCGTATAAATTCGTTTTATCGGTTTATTTTCAATTATTATATCGAGAAAAATTAATTGATAGACGTTTGGCAGATAAAATTGTTTTCGGTTATGTTTTTTTTTTTTTTTTTTTTTTTAAGATAGAACATCAATTAGATTGATATGATTAGATGACACAAATGAAAAATTTCCGTCATTATCTAATAAACCGCTGGGAAATAATTAATGTAATGGGGAAATAACGTTAAGAAGATAGAGAAAAAATTCCCCATATTAAAAAAGTTTTCATTAACAAAATTAGAAAACGAGTAACAAATCTATGTGCAACGTATAATTTACTACTAACATAAATCTTTCAACAATCTGAGAGAAGAAAATAACATAGAACTGTCGCCAAGAAATTAAAAACGAAAAAAATAATAAATTGTTATTATTTTTTGTATTATTTTATTTTAACAATTTCGAGAGAAATAAAAATATTAAAATGTTAGAAATATCGCGAAAATTTATACACGAATGAAACCGGATAGCAAGCATGCACGATTACGAAATATTTTGCTAGAGATGCAGAGTTTGATTTGCTGTCTTGTGCATATTTCACGCTCTCCAGTCAGCAAAATCGTAAAATATATGTTTTGCAAGTAGAAAAATCATCAAATGCATTATCGGAGATGTTGTATGCGTGGTTGTATCTTATTAAAGATACAGAGTTGGATTTTTATGACTGTTTAAGATGCAAAATTGCTCTTTTCTATGGTTGAAACCGTTGATGCTATTGGTACGAAGTTAGAAATATCATGTAAGATGAAATGTTGGATTTCTTAAAATTTGCAACTGAATGTAACACACAGATACAGATATATATATATATATTTGTAGTATACGTCATAACATTCCTACTTACAAATAAAGGAATATCATATGTTATTTTTGCATGGTAATATATACGGATTCGCTTTGGTGTTATAAGTAATCAAAGTTACATTTTTTACGTTTGCTTTGATTCCTCATAAAAATGTACAAATTTTCAATATGAAAAGTTACCGATATCCATCGAATTATCGAGAAGACACATTTTTGCAACTATTTATAACTAAATCCATGTAGAATGTTGCATACATATTTTATATAACTTAACTTGGATACTGATTAAATGGTGTAATTGCTATTTATGGCACATAATCAGAAAAAAAAGAACCTTTCTTATGAGTAATTGCTAGAATTGCCAAAATTAATTATTAGATTTTTAAATGTTTAACATATTGAAGATTATAAATATTAGAAATACGTTAAATTTTACGACTTAAAATATAAAACGGTAATTATAGAAACGTAACTTTTCTTTTTTTTTTATATAAAGAAATTTCCTTTCTAGTTCGAAGATCAATTTGTGCGCATTTTGATGATTTTCTGATTAATTTAACGGATGCAAAATTCAATTTATGACGTAAATAATGATAATAATAATAATAATAATAATATTAAAAAGAACATCATAAAATAAAACATCAGCAATTAGGATTTAAACACTTACCTGTTGGATGAAAGTTGCATTTCTCGAACGATCAAAATTTCAATAGGAATGGATATATAGAAATGGAGAAATTCGGTTTTCAATAATTAAACCAATGTTAACGTAAGGTATCCTGTTAACTGGAATCACACAGGCGGAAGGAAGAACCTCCTCAACAGGTGATCAATAACGAACCTTCTACTGATGCGTGGCCTGATTAACGTGTTCTGCTAGATATTAACTACATGCATGATTACTCAGTCATCGCATAAACATCAACCGTCTTAATGTCACTAAAATGACGTCAGCGGCAGACGTTCGAATTATCAGAAAAGCGAACAAGTTTACAAGCTTTCGGTACTTGTTGCTACTGAAGCAACATGTAGCACGGCAACACGTAGTAATGCTACAGGTTTTTGCAAACGGGAAAAGAAAAGATAGGAAGACAAAAACACTTACCTATCGAGTCATCGTCGAGGATCACCTGTGGCTTTGCCTGACTTCTTTCTAGCAAGGGTTTCACCATCTTTCTAGTGTACCAGTCGACGCCAGCTTGTCCATTGATCGGTAGACAGATGGCGCATGGCACACGCGAAGTATGCGGCCAGCGCGATGACATGGACATAATGAGACGCCCTTGCGCCGCGCAGCTCCTGGTTTGGTAAATATGCGCAATATAAGGGTAGAGTGATAGAGAAAAATGGAGATCAGTGAAGTCTGTCTTTGTAATGCGGGACTGGCACATTGTTTGCAAGAGGTGAAACAGGTGCTTTCTTCTCAATATTTTTTATTAATCATTTTCCAAGGAGTTTGCAGCACCCGATAATTTTACAATTTCGCCTTCACTGTTTTATATATCGAATTATTCCTAATTATAAAGAGATCAAAGATTTTTATCCCTCTTAACGTTACGTGCAACTTATTTACACGAGTTGCGCTACTTTAGAAACCGCGTAATTGGTCAAAGAAATCTCCAGAAAGTTAAATTTATCCCTTTAATTAATATATAATATTTAGAAAATTAACTGAAGAGGATGATAGATTATCTCCACCAACAAAAAACGAACGTCTTCACCCACCTAAAAAAAAGATATCGTGTATAAATTAACTTGAAAATACCGATAAAAGCGCTATACCAATCCTAAAAAAAAAATATTATAAAATTAAATCAAATGACGATTAAATAAACATATCGTACTAACTTATAAACTAAATATTAGTTTTTAATAACAAAATTATATAATTATTAAAAATATTTAAAAAAAAAATACATCTACGAAGGTAGAATACTTATAAACATCTTAAAATATTCAATCACCTTCTTCTTCTTCTTCTTCTGCGACAAAATGGAAGAAGGTGATTTTTGTATAATTCTAAGTATATTAACGTATTAGAAATACTTAGATCAATAAACAGAATACTAAATATAACCGTAATAGATTCGCTTTTATCTTTTATCTGACAAATAATTTTTTTTTTTATCTCTTTATTAAAATTCGTGTTCGCGAATGAACAAAACAATAACATGTCACTAAATTAAAAAAATATATATATTATAATTACTAATTAAAGTTTTCTATTGAAATGGACCCAGAAAAATTAAAAATCTTTTGTCATAATCAAAGAAAGAAAAATTTAATGCCACACTTGTAAATATTTTAAATAATGTAAACAGTACCTTATTTGTGTGCATTGTTTACATTACTGTAATGATGTAAATAGTAAAAAAAAAAATATGTATTATTTTCTTTTATGACATATTAATCTATTAAATTATTCGATTTAAATGGAATAAACAACAAAAACGGAGATAAACAAAATGAGGGGAAGGAAAGAAAAAAACCTATAGAAGTGATGCGAAACATAGGGCGTGGAAAATATTTAATAAATAATTTTGCATTTTATATCGAGTGAAGATTATAATACGATTTATAAATGATGCGCTCTCATTAATTATTAATATATTTCTGTTTATTTTAAGATGAATACTTGTTTTATAATTAATTAACTTAGTTTTATTGTTGCAAACATGTTTGGTTTGCAAATTTTGCTGTCACAAAAATATGTATTAAATTTTTATAAACTTTAGAGTATACAGCGTAAATATATCATATGTACATTATATGTTTTCATCTGTAAATTTAATTGCGAAATGGCATTAGAGAGTCGGGGGAGGGGAAAAAAAAAAGATAATCTTTTATCCCATTTGGAGATTAAAATTTGTATCTGAGATGAAAGATTGATAAAAATGCAATAAAGATAAGTAATAATAATTTTGAAGTATGTTTTAATAGAAGTAATTCTGAAAGAAAAGAAAAAAGCTTTTTAGAAGATAAAATACTGCACATAACTGTTTAATCACATCTTAATTCCGGAATCAACACCTATATCTCACCTGTTCTCCCTCACTTAACACTAAGCAACGTATACAGAGGCTCGAAGGAAAGATTTATCACATTCTAGACAGAAGGGTGGTTTATCTGGCACACCACAACTCTACTTCTGCAAGCCGCAATCTGTCAGTTCCTCCCTTTATCTCGACGCCTTCCAGAATGGATATATGGGCCACATCGTAATCTGGATCCCTGCTACGGTGTCACGAATCTTCGCAATGGATCGGACATTACCGAACTCTGCTGTTTATTATTTTAGGGGGAAAGAAAAAGAATCGATTGATGTGTCTACTGACCCTCCTCTTCTCTCTCTCTCTCTCTCTCTCTATGAAGGAAAAAATTTTGAGACGAGAAGCAGAAAGTACGAAAAAGAAGCCAAAGAGGATTTATTTCCACCCTTGTAGAGTGAAAGTAAGGATTGGCGACAGGTAACTAGATACAGAAGCTTAGCGAGACAAGAGGTGGACCTTTATAGTACGCCTCTTCTGATGCGACGTTAAAAAAATGAAACAGTTTCTTTCACTTGTGAGAATTCCGTACTTTAGACGATGGATTTACTTGATGTTATTGAGTAAAAATAGAGGTGGATATTGCGACTTTTTAACGTTTTAAAAATTTTATATAGCCCTACAAGACAATTTAATGTAGCTTGATTGTTTTAACACGGTTTTTCGAAAATATATATTATTAGACTTAAACACTAAATTATTCTTTTTCTCTCTAGCTTTTCGCAGGCATTTTCAAACAGTTAATCACATCAGAATACTTTTCTTTATTTTATAATTTAGCTATCTTTGTCGTTTTTATCCTATAAGTCTGCAGTAACTAATATTTATTTTTAAAAATATTGCATATGTAATTCTAAAATAAACCTTATTTTCATTAGATTTCTATAAACTAAACAAAATATTATAAAATTGATACAAATAAACATCAAATAAAACTGAAATTTAAGTATTCCAGATAAAAATAATATGTACGATTTTTATTTGAAAATATTAAGATTAAATCCAAGAAAAAAATAAAAATCTTCATTATAGTGTCTAAACCATTTAGATTCGCTAGTCAATGATGATAAAGAATAAGGAATTTTCAGGTATCTTAGTGGTTAATCTTCAGAATGCAGTGGACATATTGTAGGACTAAGTTTAATGCCAAAATCATTGATTGGGTTTGACTGTCAAGTGGCATCAGGTGATTGAAGTGACAGAAAGAGATCAAAGGTGCTCTTAACTTCGTTCCAATCCTTCATAATAATCATGCAAAGCCTGAATTTTCTAGCTAATTCAACCAAACTATACGATTCGACACAAATAAAAATATATATAAGCTTATATATATCATTCCAAGATTATAAATGCAAAAGTACAGTCGTAAACCTCAACTACTAATTAAATATTGAAGATAATTAATGTTTATGCGAATATTTAATAAATTTCTGCATTTATATATATATATGATACGTGTATTCTATCTTTTACAACCCATATATTTACATCTAGATGTAAGTATTCTTTTGTAAAATTAAGAATAATAAACTTATTTCAGTTAAACTAAGATTTATATTCAGGTTGACAAATCCAATCAATATCTTTTATATGCGGATAATCAGCATTAACAATACAAACAAAAGTGGATTAATCTATTAAAATTCATCCAGAAAAATACTCAATTACACTTAAAACAATGGCAAATAATAAATTATTTTAATAAATAACAATGGTATTAGATTAGAAAATAATTATATTCTAATTGCATACATTATTAGTCACATAACAGATAATATTTATCTAATCAAAATTAACATTGGTCTAACGAAGATAATGTAAGTTTTATTTATATTTAATTAGATTAAATTTTCATTTATGTTTGGTAAATTAAATTACTACTCTGTAGATAAATATAACTCAATATTTTAAACAGATATTAATTTAATTTATTATATATAAATAAATACATAATTCCTTAAGGAAAAAGGAAAAAAAAAAGAAAGCAAACTAGGCAAATAATCCGAAGAGATATAACACAAATAATCTAGATAGTTAAGCTTATATATGATTATAGATATTAATCAGAAAATAATAATAATAATAATAACACTATTTCTAAATCTCTTTAGGCTTTTTTTTTTTTTTCTGACATTTCCAGTTATTTTAGCATTATTATGTTTCCATCTGATTCCTATGAGAAATCATCAAACTGGAGTTTTCCTAGAAACTTTCCTGGAAAGAAAAGCACTGATAAGTAATATCATTTTTAATAGTTGCATAATTTAAAAGGTAAAATTTATTATTATTATTTTTTTAATGTAGTTATGCAGATCGATCTTAACCATAATTAAGTGAAAAATAACCGAATTAAGGAATTTTAATATTATTAATAAATCTTTTATGTTTTATACACTATGCTAATTAACTTTTTTTTTTTTTTTTGAGGGAAAAATACAAGACGATGAATAAAAATTTCGATTGAAAACTTTTAATCATTCCTTCTTGTGGGAATTGACTCCAAGTTTGATGTTCAATATAATTAACTTGTTAAATTATCAACGAGATTTTAATTTACTTATAAAATTAATAAATGATTATATTTCTGGTATTTACCAATTGAAAGATATTCTTTTAAATCCGAAAAATGCAATTAAGTGATTTAATGTGGCGAAAATGCTACATAACCGTGAAAAATATATATATATATATTTTTTTTCTTTGTTAAAAAATTACAGCATTAATATTTACAAACTTTTTTTTTTTAAGTTCTTAAAAGAAATTTTTAGTTCGAAGTTTGTTTAATTCCAACGAATTACTCATTTACTTAACTTATTTAGTTCGAAAATCGAGAGGAAAAAAAAAATCTGATATAAAATATTATATGTATGTTTAAATTTCTTAATTTAAAAATATATATATAAAAATTCGAACTATGGAGAAGTGAAAATTTAAATAAATTATGAAAAAAAATATTTTGAATTTTTTAAAAATTATTTTGAACTTTTAAAACTGGAAATTTTAGATTCGAATTAAACAAAATTGTAGTTCAAGAAAATGATGATAATTTTTTGATATTTAAAAATTTAGAAGATAGTAAGTTACTAAATAAATTTAATAAACATCATAAAAAGTTAGAGAAGCGATTGACGAAGAATGTTGCAAAAGTTTCTTCCAAATAGACAAAATGGATATCTTATGTTATCCGGAACAAACAGATAGGGAACCTTAATCACGCTTAAATTCAATTTATAGGTTATACAGGACCTTCCCCAAAATGCTAAATGTTTACAGAATTAAACACAAAAATAATATCAGAATTAATTAATAGTAAAATAAATTTAATTTATGAATATAATTCCAGTTAAGATTATGTAATTTTTACATCGTTCCGTTTCTGAAATAATTTTGGTTAAAAAAAAAAATCGACTCTCAAGTAAAAAAAAAAATTAAAAAAAATTTTAATTTTGTTAAACTAAAAATATATAAATGCCAAAGAATGTAAAATTTATATATCTTTATATTTCTCTTAAATAAATACATAAATAAATATTTAAAAATTCCAAAATGACTGTAGTTTTCTAAAAATACATCTCGAGAACTAAACTTAATTATTTTCTTAACGAATTCTATAATAAATGATATAAAATTCGAATTCGAAGACATCAAAATATTTTTAAATCTTAAAATTGAAATTAGCTTTATATCATAAATTCGTATACTACTCTTCGTAAAGTGTCAACTGAAAAAATTTGATAATGAATAAAATATCATTTTAATAAAATAATTAAACGATTTTAGAATAAAAGGAAGTAAAAAATAAAAAAATAACGAATTATTTTTCGAAAATTCGATTGATCAAAAATTTAAGTTAATCGAAATGATAATAAATATTAATTTTAAATGTAATTAAATATTTAATTTGAATATTACATTAGATGTTTTCGTAAACAACACTTGACAGTTGTCGCATGTCATCTTATTTAATTAAATATTATAAATTATAGATTAGTGTATTAAGAATGTACATTTGCTCTTGGCTTAATGTTTTATCTTAAAACTATAAAACAATTTTACAGAACTATACGTGGTTACAAGAATAAATTTCGAATTTATATCTTTATAGACAATGCCTATCAAAATTTTCGTTTAACGTAAAATTATATTGATGAATTTAGATTTTTAATATCAATATTTGTTTAATAGATAAAAAAAAATAATGATAATTTATGGATCTTAAATGTATACATTTATGTATTGTAGCTTTAATGTTGTTTTCTTTATACATAGAGTGAGCATAGTATACACGAAGATGTATAAATCTCTTATCAGTTATATCAGTTTATATCATCTGTTTATTGATAAAACTAAGTGGGAAAAAAAGGGAAAGTTTGTAAAGTAATAACAGTTCTTAATAGATTTACAGCTTATGATAAATCTTGAGGATTTTCATAAAAATGTTTAAATAGATTTTTTCTGTTTATTTAAAAAAAGAATTTATGGAAACTTCCACACACACACATATTGCAAAAGTGTAAACCATTAAAAACATATTAATGAAAATTTTCTTTTTTTGGGGGGGAGGGAAGTTTTACCGATAAATTGAAAATTTAAGTTTCGACGAATATGTGTACATCATTTGTAAGCATTATTAAAACTTACAGGTATTTAAATATTCATGTTTTTTATTATGCAACGTTATATTGGTAGTACTAGGAAAACTTTATTATTTATGTTATGTAGAAAGCCAGGTTTTGTATTAAAGAAAATTTAAAATTTTCTTGATAAATGACCATTCAGCAAAGAAGGTAGGAAAATAGAAGATATATGCGGT
The DNA here is from genome assembly GCA_011317285.2 of Androctonus mauritanicus. Lineage (NCBI taxonomy): Eukaryota > Metazoa > Arthropoda > Arachnida > Scorpiones > Buthidae > Androctonus > Androctonus mauritanicus. The sequence goes on from WUQG02190982.1 coordinate 24,364, forward strand.
TACAAGTTGATTACCTTTCAAATATTAATTAGCGTTGAAAAATATTGGAAACCTTACTTGTTAGAAAACAGTTTCTTAATTATAATGTCGACAGGACAGAAAAAAGCATTGGCAGAGAATAATGATCTTTGGGAGAGAAATGCACTGCCCTAAATATAATTATGCTCACCTTTTACAAAATTAGAGGTAATAGTGACGTTTTAGTCGTTAATGCGATTGATATAGTAGTCTTGCTGTACATTAGCAGTGATGCTCTTTATGGAAATGAGTGCTAATTTTTTTTTTTGGCTTGTTTCAGACAATTTTAATCAAGGAATTAAAGAAAGGTTTACATAACGGCAGCGAAAGATTTTCGTCAATTGTTCGTTTTTTCAGGCGAATTATCAATCATTAATTGTGTAGAGACTTTATGAAAATATATGGGTGCTGATACCATCAATTTATAAAAGTAAATATATGCTACATTTTAAGAAAAGAATGGAAAATGGAGGGAAATAAACGAAGAATAAATGACAGATGGTTGAGAGGAATAGATGGAGAAGCCGATATTCATACTGATAGAAGAGAACAAAAATAATGGATATACAATTCAAAAGAAAATATAGAGTACAAAAAAAAAGTAAACCGATATAGGCGTACAGTTAGTATTTAATGCAAACATTACCACGACATTTATAAAAAAAAATAACGTAAATACTCTCGTATGTGCACTATTTTCAAGTTTAAAAACTATAACACATTCAGATAAACCGAGATAATTCTTTAAAAAAAATTCAAAATGTTAAATTAGAAAACCGAAAGAAAATAAACTTGGAAAAATGATGATGTCTCCGAGTAACGCTGGCTTAAAAAAAAAAAAATTAATCTAAGTACAGAATACGCTAAAACGAATTAATCAAGTACAAAATTCCACTCATTTTGAAACTCGTATTTTTACGAGGGAGAATTTCACTTTGGGTGAAATCAGTCAAGCTATAGAACAGCTTTAATTCTACGGTGACAGTAAAAGTGGGAAAATGTTCCATCCTAGGCAATAAACATGACACCTAATGTACAACTTTACACTTGTTGGCCAAGGATCATAATATTGCCACGAAAATTGAGATGTGGGCAGTAAAGTCGTTAAGCTATCATCGTGTTGTCATTTTAGAAATGAAACCGTTTGTATTGTTAAAATATTTAAATATTTTTCATCCACTTCGGCAATATAATTTAAACTAATAAATACAATTTTTTAACTTAAACGGTTTTAATCTGAAATATTACTTTAATTGATTTTTTAAGATTCAAATAAAAGAAATCGATACATCATCTACTTGCTATAAACATGTTTACAATGTGAAATTTATGAGGATTCGTGTTTTATAATTTAAGACGTTATAATTTTCACACTTTAAAAATATTGTAAAAGATCTAAATTCACGATTTCGATTATTTGCAGCTTTAAGTCTACGTATAAATTTCGCATTTGCATGGAAAATTTTAAGTGTTTACAACAAAAACCGTCTCAACTGACAATTTTTTGAAAACTTTTAAATATTAATCTCCTATTTTAATATTTCTTTATGTAGTTTGTATATATTTTTTCCCTTTCCGTTTTTGTCGTGAAAGTCGAAATTGGGAAGATGCCAGTATAAAGAAGAGCGAAAGAATTGCTGCTATTTTCAAAACAGTCAAAATCGAAAATTATTCTCGATTAATCGATTCCATCTTTAATTACTGCTTGATAATTTTTTTCAACTAATGAAATAAGTGAAACGCTTTTGATACACCAATATTTATCACTCTCTCTCTCAATGGACATTATTAAGCAAAAAAGATTGAGAAAAATTTATATGAGCGGAACGTATTTTCAGAATTTTCCCTTAGGAATTAGTAAATATGGATATCTTTCCCATTTTAGCAAATTTCATATTCGTGACACTTTTCTGGTACCTAATCTTGTTAATACGGAATTTATATGTTGGCTGTTTGATTAATGCTTGTAAGAATAGGTAATTCTATATTGTTGGAGGATGTCTGAATATCATTATAATCATTCTATTTACTTTACTCTAGTTTTATGACATATTTATTGTAACATTTGAATTGGCCTACAATATTAAGTTTCGAATATATTTCCTGTAGACATATTTCTTTTCTTCACATTCTTATATCTCATTATTTGTTCTTGCTTGGTATGCATATATATTTTGTGTTTCTCTGTTTTCCTTTATGTTCTTTTTACATAGTTTTACTTTTCTAAAATATATATTTTTTTTTTCTTTCTTTCTTTCTTTTCTTCGTTTTTAAGAATGTTTCTTTCGTATTCGTCCATTCCAAAATTTCTTTCTCTCCCTTTTCTTCTGTACATATTCAATTAAGGTTCTCTTCTTACTTCTTCTCTTCTTCTACTTTCTTTTTAATACACATCTGCTATCCTTAAAAACTCCATATTTCTCATGCTATTTATAACCAAAATTACTTATAATGAGATTTAATTTAATCTCTATTAATTATTTATGTATTTATCTTCATAAAAAAAAAAGAAAAATACAAAATTTGAATTATTGTTTTATCGGAAAAATATTACCAATCGCTATTAAAAATTTCTTATGATTAGTGAGAATTAGTTGCTTTTTTTTTTTTTTTAATTATTAATGAGAAGTACTAGCATAGCTTTGTCCAATTAGTGTAACAATGATTTCTTAATCCAACTTCAAAATCCGTCTTTAATACCTACAGTACTTTAATTACATAAAACAGTTAATAGGAAATGTTTATAACTACAACATTTCTTTTTTTTTTTTTTTAGAAATTTATAAATAAAATTTTATGCAGCAAAAACAAAAATTAAGATTTTAATAGCAATATAAATATGGCTAAAATTTTATATTAATTTTTTCGATAAAATCGACAGTACACTTAGTGGAATGAGTTACCTTTTCCGTAGGCCTAAAATTCTTATCTTCTTCTTCTTCTTCTCTATATATATTTGTCTTTCTCCATCATCATTCTTTATAGTTCCTGTTGCTTCATACATTTTTTAATTTTTTTGTTTTCTCCAAACTGACTATAATTTTATAGCTTATTGTAAAAATATGAGGCAAACCAATGATCTTTTTTATTTTATATTTTTGCACTTATTTCTTTGTCTTCGTTTTTCTCTTCCATTTTCTTTCTCCTTTCTCGTTCTCTTCTTTTAGTTCGCATTTTCCTTCCATTTTCTTACATATCTTTTTTTTATTATTATTATCATTCTTTTTCCTATCCCGCATTCCTCGTTTATTCCTTTCCTTCTTTTCCTTCATTTTATATCATATTCTCTCTCTCTCTCTCTCTCTCTCTCTCCCTTTCAAATCCTTCTTCCTCTTCTTCATTGGGAAAGATTCCAAACCAAACAGAGGAAAAAAAAAAATGAATGCAGAAGACAATTAATTTTAATTTAAAAAATTTTGGAGAAACATAAAGAAATTTTATCTTTATAAACATCATTTCTATCGTATTTGATAAATTGCACCGATGTTTTTAGCTTTATTAAACAAATACGAAGCTAAAATATTAAAAATCTAAGAATCGCAGAAAGAATCTAAGAGTCTAAAGAGTCATTATAAAACAAGAACTTTTATTTTAATAGTTAGATGAAAACTTTAAATAAACAATTTAAATAAAAATGAGAAGATTATGTATAACTTATATGAGAGAAAATATTAAAAAGAAAAATATTACAATATTTTATAATATAAAATTAATTGAATTATGTAACCTTAAAGCTTTAAAAAATTGAAGAATTTCCATTTAATTTGAATGCAGTTTTAATTACTTAAAATGCTGTTTTTATTATTATAACAAATCCTTTAAAATTTTCAGTTTCACAGTAATGTTACTGTGTGCATAAAGAAAAATGGTTCACATTTTTTTTGTTTCTAAAGCTGACTCTGTTATGTGTAATAAGTAATAGTTATTCCATCAGCTAGCTGTTATACAAGCATTTTATACGGTTATAAGTAACATGAAATCCTTACACAAACATTTTTTTTTCGAGAAATAAAGAGATGACACGAAATTATATACGAATATAGTATTTGTTTGCATCTGTTCTTTATAGAGAAGCAAAAAAAAAAAGGAGTATATTTAAATTATTCCTCTTAACAAATTTACTGCTTGCAAAAAAAAAAAAAAAAAAAACGTTTATTCTCAGATAATCAATTATTCGCTTCTCTTTTGCATAATAATTTTTCATTCTTCTTTCACTCTTGCTAAATATTAAATATTGGAATTTTAAGACGGAGTTAAGCATGAAATAAGTAATCTCAATTAAGTGATGAATCCAGGAAAGAAAAGTTACAAGAAGCAAGAAGAAGACTAATGATTAGGGGTTATCACAGCAAGACGGGAAATCGAACTCAGGGCACTTTAATAATTAACGTGATACCTTAGCGAGCAGAAACAATTCCCATTGGATCTTGTCTTTGGGATCCGAACAGTGTACGGGGGTAAGCAGTGCAGGGGTAAAAGACTTGTCCGTCTAGTGGGGATTACGAAAGCGGGTGGTCCTGATCTTTTGCTTTCTCTTCTTGCGTTAGTTTGGTGATTATCGGCTAAGACTTTTTTCCCCCTCCCTTTGAGCTGTCTTTTCTCCTTGGCACGTACATTCCCGAAGCTTTAACGTATTTGGGAATTTTCCAAAAGTGTGTGATTAACACGGAAAGTAGAGGTACAATCGAAAATGTGCAGACGTCAATGGGAGGCGAGACATTGTTAGGAAGCGTCAATTAGAAAGGACGAAGTCCGGTCTGGTACACTCGACCCGAAATTCTGTTCTCTCTTCGCGCGTAAAAAAAGATGGGAAAAGCAAAACGTTCTTCCAAGTTACCATGGCGACGGTAAAAATCTTTGTCGAAAGTGAAGGAAAAATTGGTCGACTATAGCGTATAAGAAAGGAAGAATAGAGTAGGATTTGTAAGAACTGTCGTGGTTTATGGAAATGAAGTGAATGAAATTGGATTGGTGACGTGTAAAATGATTTATCTTGTAAAAGATCGGATAATTTTGAAATGCGTATGAGAAGTAATTTAGAGAAAATAGCCGCAAGTATTTTCCTATTTTCTTCCCTTTCCCTTTTTTTTTTTTTTTTTTTTTTTAGTTTAAATATCCACCATATTATTTTTTATCATTTTCTCTCTTTTCTTTACTCCGTACATAATTAAAAACAAGAAAAATTTTTAAACACCTAAATTATTTTTATTTTTGATATACAGTACAGTATTTAATTATCGTTTCATCCCATGCCTCGTTACTCTATAATTTTTATTTTAGTACACAATGAAATACTAAATATTTTTCACGAATTTCATCATATTAAATTTGTTTACAAAATATATAAAAATAAAAAAAATTATTCAAATAAATTCCGAAGCGAAAAAGTTTTTTTTTTATGCCTTAAGAAATAACAACAGGTCGGATATTTTGTAAGAATATATATATGACTGTATATTTTATATAAACATCATAAAAAAAATATAAATAAAAATCAATAATTAATCCCCATATACGTTTTATTGATTTAATTATCATAAAAAACAAGCCCTACGTTACTTATTATTTTACATATTTAAAAATAAGCATTGTGAAATGAGCAGGCACGAAATCTTTCTATACGTTTATCGAATGGTTAGTAAGGAGATTATAGATCACTGTTTTAGCTTCCGACTACGAAAAGTGATACATAAGAATGTTTCGTGACAAATCAACTTCACCAATAAAACCACTACACCACTCTAGACACGAGTCTAGACATCTTATCTCATTATATACAAGTTACCATCAAAGTGCTCGAAATTATCACGGTTTCCAAAGAACAGATCTCCAAACAAACAAGTAATTGAGAGATATCCCATCTTGTTATACGTTAAAAGTTTAAAATGATCGGATGTCTCTGATAATTTGTTTATTCGCGAGTATAAAACCGAAACGAAAACTAAGAACTGAATTGAAAAAAAAAATCAAACAATGGCTTATCGCGATTAATCTACTTCAGATATTGTACATATAATTTATCTACTATATCTTATATATATTTAGTTAAAGAAAAGTATATTTATTATCAAAATACTTTAAACTTTTTATCATAATTTTTACAGCGAATTAATCTACACAGAAAATCGAGAAATCGAATTATGTAGATCAAAGTATAGTTGCTAAAGTTAATAAAAATTTCATATTGGATACAATTTGCATCGCTGTTTTCGATCACAAATACGTGAAAGTACTTGTTGCATTTCATCAATTTCCTTGGCAGTTTTTTCGTAGAGTTATTAATTTAGTTCAAAAACATTCATAAATTTTTATACCATAAACGAGCGGAAATATTTATTGCAAATGTTTTATAAAATATCCGAATTTATTCTAATAAAAATTAATATATATATACACACAATGAAACAAGCCAGATGGTGTTTTGATACAATACTCCAGGGCATTATTCAGAGACAACGATGCTCTGGGGCATTAATGTACAATATAGTCGGGGGTAATGTCGGCCACTTTTGAACAATATCCTAAACGACTCCACATATCAAATGATTTTTATCAGATATATTTATTCTAGTAATTTCGTAATCATTATTTTATTATTAATCAAATTATTTTCATGATAAAAAAGAAATAAAAATAGGTAGGATAATTAATTAGTTGGCTTTGATATCTTCCCAAATTATAAACAAAATTCTTACATTTTAGTAATGACCAGTTTAGTAGAATACACGCTTTACGCTGATAGATTCGAAATTAATAGTGAAAATTTATAATAAAATGTAAACAAAACTATAAAATGCTTAAATCTTTCAAGACGAAAAATTACTAAGCAATGATAAAGTTAGTAATGACGACTAATAAAGAACGAATAACAGTGTTATCCGTGAAACATCTCATCGCGAATTTCTTTCATTAGAATTCTATATAGGCCTAGGGAGGAGGAAAAAAATCGTAAAAACAAAAAAAAAAAAATCTTTACAATTTCGAATATTCTTAAACATTTAAGCAAACACGAAAACAAAGTAAAAAACAAATCGATTATTGAACAAATTTGCTTAGATGTCGAATCATTTTTACAAATCCTAACCAAATCAAGGAGAGTTTTTAAAGTGTTAGAGATGTAGAATTTTTTTTTTTTTTAGTGGTGCTATTATATTAAAACTGTTTGTCAGAACATTCGACTCTGGTGGTTCGTTATGTATATACACATTTGGTTGATGTATTTGCATTAGCTGTTTCGCTTACATCTAATTTAAACGTCTCTGTGGGTTTGTTGTGTCGATAGAGAAAGACGGAGAATTACTTCTGGATCGACGCTTCTTGAAGAGCGAGAAACAGTTTCATAAGCGATAATTCTGAAATAATTAAAGCAGAAGAGCGGTTTTAATAAATAGTTTGAATGTATTAATCTGATTTTAAAGTGGAGTCTACTAAACCGGCTGGGATAATTGCGACAGTTTTAACTTAAATTTTTTTTTTTTTAAGACTTAAGAAGTATAATTTTTTTTTTTTTTTGTTTTTTAAATCAGTTTATTCTTAAATTTCTTTTTTTTTATTAGTGTTATTTTTTTTATTAATTTAAACATCGACGTAAACAGTAGAAAAATAAACCAAAGAATAAGCAAAATAAGATGTTTAACCTGCCATAACTCAGGTAGATTAAAGTAAGTAAATTATTAATTAGTTATAGATGAAACTGAATCTAATAAAGCAATATCTCATTTATTAAATATTAATAAGTGATATTAAGATAAGAGCTACGCTAGAAATCTATTTATATAAGTTTTTGGTCTGGTCTTATTTCATTGATATGAGATTCATAGTTAATTCATACATACACTTGTTACTTTCACAAAACAAAAGCTTAGCTTATTGAATACAGATTTGTTTCAGAAAATAAATGTAACATGAAATTGTATTTTATTCGATTGTACCATTTAATCCTATATTTCAACCAGTTTCGTCATGATGGTTTCGACTAATCCTACAATATTTATCTTTAAAAAAAAAAAAAACAACATCTAAAATATCCAGTATCTGCCGACATATTTTATTTAGTCCAATCGAAGATAAATTTCTGTAGATTTTTCACAATTTTTTTCTGCTGAATTAAATAACTTAAATAATTTTTTTTTATTTATTTATATAAAAATTGATTCGTTACTGAATAATTTTTCGATATAATAAGTTAATATTGTTGCTCGGATCAAAACTAGGAACATAAGGATCCTTTTTTTATGGTTATCACCACTAATTTGTAGCTATCAAACCATAAAATTACGATTTTGTTATAACTGTCTATCATCCATCGAATATTATTATTTAAAAACAGAAATTAAAATAAATTATAACTTATATGAATTTTTATTTAAAAAAAAAATGGACATTTTTATCATTTATATATTTTAAAAGATTATTTTCGTGATGATTGCTAGGATTATAACATGATTTGAAACATGTAGCATAACTCTGATATATAATATAACATGAAAACTAAGAAGAGACAAGACAAGTTTCATTCTTACCAATTATCTTTCTCATTTTTTTAACTAGAAAATCGTGAATTTCTTACCATATTCCAGTTTTTTCAAGCGCAAACAACAACTATACAATATTATAAGTTCTAGCAAAATGACATTTACTAGGAAATGAAATAAATACTTCTAAACAATAATCCAATGAAATAAATATGAACTGTGAAATGGTTTCTGCATAGCATTTATAAAATTTATTTTTATAGTCTCTAAGGGAACTTGACTATATATTACTAAAGGTAAGAAAAAAATAATATGAATCCTAAAAGACTCATTCTAATATTTTACAAATATTTTATAGCAACTGCAATTCTAGAAAAATCTTGGGAGGTAAACATGCCATCCATTAATATTTTAATTATTAGAACTAACCAGCATCCTTATATGTTCTAGATAAAAAGAAGGTATTAAATATTTTTTTATATATATTTGGAAGAGTGTAGCCTTTCTAAATATAGATATATTCTATCACTTTCTATAATATACATTTATATCACTAGCCTTTCTATTGAAATGTATATGATAGTGATAGTAGGCTAGTGATAGGTACATTTCTATCACTAGCCTTTCTATCTGCTCATGGATTCCCACTCTTTTGCAGCTAGGATTAGACTATAATAATTTTAAATAAACTTCATCAGAAAATATCAGGAATTACTTTTATCAGTTACTATAAAATTATATATTATTTTTAAAACATCGTATCGAAACAAAATTGCTATACTTTAAAAAGTCTCTGAGCGTTTTTCTGCGTATTCTGAACGAATGGTTTTCAAGGCCGTTTTCATGAAAAAAGCATAAAGGAGACTAATGAGAAGAATGAGAGATAATAAGAAACGAAAATAAAGTTTCGTTATTTTTAAACAAATCTTCATTTTCGATTCATTTTTAAAAAAAGAATCGAAATGCTAAAAGTAATTCCTGATATTTTTGATCACTTTAAATGCTAAAAATTATTCGCATTATTTTAGAGTTTGCTTTTTTAGTCACGCATCAATGAATTAGAGAATTTTCACATAATTTGGATTTTTATGCTTCAAAAATTTATTGCTTTAAAAGAACTTATACAATAATCCATGACAAGATTATTTCTTCACCAATTTAAGACTCTACTATGATGGTATGATTATTTTATCAATTATATAAACTATAAATTTAATTATTTAAATGGTTAAAAATATATAATATTGGGTTTTAAAGAAGTTTACCAGAACTGAATATTAAAGAACATAAAAAATGAATTAGTAAAATGGAATCAGAAAATTTTCTTATTGCAATTATTACTCAAATGTGCTCATTTAATTAAAAATCAACATTTCATAAGTTAAATAAGAACAATAAATGATAGTAAGTACTTGTATTTTTTTTTTTTTAATTTTTAAGTTATTTCAGAAGAGAAATCAAGCGAAAAAGTTCGTGTCTGTTTACATGTATATGTGGGTAGGCCTATAAATTATATAAATTCAACAAATTAATTATGGTAAATGAAAATTAATTTTTGATCAGAGTTAATATACAATTCGTAATTTTGTTTATATCGAAAGATAATAGTTCTAACTACAATTCTTAATTATCATAAATTGATTAAACATTTGATTGTGTCGAACGTGACGTTAATTTAAACTTCAAAAATTTTAGATTTCAGAACTTCTGAATTTGAAAAAATTCTTAATAAAAATTAAAATAATAACAACACTTAAAAATTTGTCACTAATGCTTCAATAGAATTACTGAGTCGGAATTTATCTAAAAATAAAAGCCATAAGAAAGCACTTTTAAAGAAAAAATTTTAATATAATTTTAAAAAATGCAAATTGATTTGCAAAGACTCTTCTCACCGTTTTACAGAAGGAGAAAAAGGAGATTCTGTTTCAAATCAAATCATCTTAGTCAGCTCTCTTAATTCAAATGCTGCTCGTCAGCTTGGATATGCCTATCTTTCCAGTTACGGAGTAGAAATTTCATCGTAACAATGTACATAAATAACATTCTTGACTATTACCAAATTTTTCGAATGATCTAATTTTAGTTAAATCAGCGAAAAATAAACAGCGAATTCAATCTACAAGTATCGTAATAAATAAAAGCCATAATATACTACATAAAAACAATTGCAATGTTTTGTAGTATCAAACATGTACGTAATTTTGCGGTATCAAATATAAAATCACATCTGTCGCGCACGATATGCGGATTCAATATCGCAATAGAAAGTAAAATTTAATATATATACTTCTCAGACGTGTAAAAATTTAAAACAGTGTCGAAATAAAGAAACTCATTTGTTCGAAATGCAAAAATACTGTAGATGGTATTGCCAAAAATAAAAGAGAAATTAAAAGCAGAAGATGCAAACGAGTATAGAAAGTGGAAAGGAGCTGGTTTTAATAAATTTTTTTTTTTTTTATATATATATTAATTATTGGTATTAATCATTTCGTAGTTTGTTACTGTATATTTAGCAAACACGATTCTTTTTTATATATATTTTAAATTTTATAACAAAGTAGAAATTAAGTTCATTTTAAAAAGATTTGTTTCAGTAACACGATTTAACGTAAAATAATTCAAAGTTATCATCGATATAGACAAAACATATTTTTTAGAATAAATACAAAATTACAAGCAACAGTATACTTTTGTTATTTTTTGGTAGATATGTCGTCAATAGCAAGAAAGAAAATTTTTTCCGATGATTGATTCCCAAATAGTATTCCGGATGCAATTGTGGATCGTAAGTAACATTTCATTCAATGTACCAAAAAAAAAAAAAATATCAGACTATTTTTTACTTCAGGAAAATAGATTATTACAGAATTACACTAGATTATAATGCAAAACCGTAACTCTTCAGGAAAAATAAATATAGTGTTATTTATTCACACATTCAGAGATATTAACATTTATCTATTGTATATCCGGAATTAGTTTCCCTACATGTATTTTACGTATATAGTATACATATATATGCTTTGCAAAATTTGCTATGATTGTGAAGAATTTAAGATTATCTCCAAATATAATAATCTTAAGTTCTTCACAATCCTAGCATCTTAAGTTCTTCACAATAGCTTTCGCAAATGAGAATCTCAAATTTGCTTGAATCAGATTATAAACTCTAATTTAAAATTCGTGTTTATAATCTGATTTGAGCAAATTTGAGATTCGCATCGTAGTATGAGAAAACAATTTTTATCAAAATCATAAAAACATAATTCCAATGATGCAGTGAAAGCTATTGTGAATTCGAGAGGAAAATTTTCTTCTTCAATCCTCATGAAGATAATTGATACCTATTAAACAGGCTTCTATGAGAGGAAACTCAAAACCTGAATCCGTTTCTACCTGATGTTTCAAGATAACAGAGATGGATAATCACCGCTCAAGTATTGAAAAATATACAAGACTGTAAACATTTCTTTATTATGAATTTTATCAACGATGATTAATAATATTTGTTTATGTATTGCATTGTATTATTTAAAAAAATAATTAAAAATAAGTTATATCTCAATAGAGATTAAAATAGCGAAAGAAAAGAGCGAATTGTTGAATAAAATAGATGCTCAATGTTGACATCAATGACAACTAAAGTAGTATTTTTTTTGTTGTTGTTGTTTTAATCTTTATTCCATCAAAGCGAATTATTAAAGACAGTTCGAATCCGCTGATAATAATTGACAAAGACGATTTTGAAAACGGATTTTGTTTTAATAAAAATGACTTTTATCGTTATTAAAAGAACAGAAAGAATTGAATTCTAAACTTAAAAAAAGAAAAAAAGCATATTTCTGTTATAATAAGGAATCTTTTGATCAAGTTTTGTCTCTGTGAAATTCCGATGTTTAAACAAATTTCGAAAAAATTTATATTTAGGAAAAAATCGTGCATTTGATACCAATCAAAAAAAAAAAAAAAATTACTTTTTTAATTATTTTATAAAATTAATTTTCGTAATATGAGAACACTATTAAGTTAATTCGGATACTATAGTTAATGAATTAAATGAAACTCTATCTATCTATCTATATAAAAATGACAGTGATTTTCTAGGATTCATAAACAAAAAAAAAAAGGAGTAGGAGTATGAAATATCACGAAATATCGATTAATTTCAAAATGTAAAAGGTTTCGTCCATGATATTTTTAAGCATTTTATTAATTATAATTTCTAAAATAACTTTATGAAACAACTTATGCTTTAGCATACTTAAAAAAAAATAATAATAAAAATTTCATTCACTGAATGATAAATTACTTTCAAAGATGAACTTTTCTGTATGAATATTTTGGAATTTTTTGCATCGCGACTAAATATTATTTTTTAAAAAATAAATAATAGTGAATAGAAAAACATGAAATTCTAATTTTAATGTTCCAGAAAAATCGCTTTCAGAATAATATTGAAAACTGTTAAGGATTTAAACAGTTTAATGCTCAAAAGAGAATTAAAACGTTTACTTCAGCAGAATGATATCGAGGATTTTTATAGTTTTGATAGATAGCAAAGCTTAAAAAACAAACCGCGATAACTTTTACTGTTATTACAAGAAAAATTAAACTTGAGAATTATAGATTTATTTATAAAGAAATAATTTTCGCATCTGAAAGTATTTTTAATAATTTATTAAATGATTTTATCATTGAGTCTAAGAAAGGAATTGCTCTAACGAGTCAGAAGTCTAATATGGATGATTCGATAAGTTATCGTCCGCCATTTCTTATCCGAAATGGCGGATGATCTAATCAGTTAAAGCTACTGTTAAAGGAAGTATCTCATTAAATAGTTGTTTAGTAACATCATTAACGAAACAAATAGTTTAAAATTGTTTAAATCAATCGATAGTTACGTAGAGTTATTATTGCTTTTAAGGATGGCTAGTCCGATTTAATGTATCATCTCGAAACGTTAAAGACATTCAAGAATTTCGAGCGACGTATTTAATTTTTAAAATATTTCTATTAACTATTTTTGATTCGGTGGCAGAAACAATATTTCCAACCGACCATCCCCTAAAACAAGCATACACTGTACAATTAAATGCGGGTCTCAGAGTCAAAGCCAAGCTCCCTGACTCTCTCATCTTATTCGGGAATTGTTCTAAGATTCCTCGTGGGAAATCAAAACCCCGGTCTAGATACATTTTACAGACTTTAATCTGAGTTCCAAGAGACAAGAGACTCGTCTCGCGGGATGTTCTTCCAATCTGTGACAGGTCCTTTCTCCTCCTCTTCATTCCAATGTTTCCGTAACGTGTGAAGGTCCCGGATGTCCTGTGGAACTGTTATTTAACAACTGTGGTTAAAACGAGGGGAGTGGTCGGTGGAAAGGGAATTTCAGCTTCGTTTCCGCTCACAACCGTGCAAACAGTACTCATGCTTTTTTTTCCCCCTCCCCTCCTACCTGCCTTCCTCTTTTTTTTGACTAAGAAAATGTTAGAATTCTCTAGTGGGTTCTGCGGTTGTTAGAAAACTATTTCAGGCATTGCTACTGATAGATTTAAACAATCAGTGTAACCATAAAGACAACGGATCTTTGCGTTTTGGAAAATTTAAAGAAATAAAATCCTTACATCGAAAAACTTCGAAAGGATTATAAATAACGTTATATTATTTGCAATATCTTCGAAATTTAATGAAACTTTGCTGTTGTAGACTGTCGATGATCTGAATACGCAAAATCTACACAAGCCGAGGTATGTATGGATGCAGTTTTCCTTCGAATGAAGAACGTCCCTTCATATCGAGAATATATCCTGATCTAACCGACAGTTAAAGCTAATATAAAACCTGTCATTTACCAGTAACTACCTAATTTTTTCCCAATAAAGCGAAAATGTTCTGAAACAGCCAGTTTTTACATTTTCACTTATATCTTACGCTGATGGATGACCGAGATTAAAATTTTCCGTTCGATATTCTGATATCAATGACTTATAACAGTGTAAAAAATTAAGCTAAAAAGCCGTAATAACAGTTTTTATAACAATATAACTTCTAACACGATGTTTAATGTTAAATAACGTTCGGATAATGATATCAAAACGATATATATTACGCAGATATAGATATTAATGTAAGAAGATTAAAAAATGTCTTTAAAATCAAGCATTATTATCAATAGCAGGGATAGCAAATGTTTTCTTGATGGTTTAACAATTTGGCTAAGTTTTCAATATTAAAAAATTAATAAAAATTTCATTTGTGATTCTATATCGGAACAGTTTTCATTACGATAGTGCTACTCTATCTGCTAAACAAACTGCAACAAAAACCTTCTCGAGTCGATATTTTACTAGAATAATTAATAAATAATAATTACATTAATTAATAATTTGATTAATATTTTAATGATTCGCGTAAATAAAATTTTTAATTTTTAACATTTATATTTTCGAATCGAATAAATTAAAAATTTAAATAACAACATTGTTCTACTATCGGGAATTGCTTTGGAAGCGTAGAAAATGAATGATTTCGTTAGAGTTATATAGAAAAAAATATTTGTTTCCACACACTAATTTTAAACTTTGGTTTCTCTGTCCGTTTTCGTGTTTACTTTTCAGTAAAATACTTACATACCTACATTACCTCAGGGAAGAGGAACTACAAACTATCAGAAAGAAGTTGTTTAACACGTTAGAAGTACAAAACAAATAATCGACCTACTGTATGTGTTTTTTTTTTTTTTTTTAAAGTAGTCTAATTTTTTTATTTTTTTTTTTATTTCATCAACTAGCATTAAAAATAAATGTTACTGAATTATGTAAACATTTAGAAGTTATAATTGAAAGAAAAATTTACTTAATAAAAACTGTTTGAAGGACGAACAACTTTTGGAATCTTTATCGCTTTCCAACAAAATTATTGAGCTTTTAAATTATAATAACATTTCCTAAACATGATGATTCACTTTTCTTTAAAAATTGGCGCATTCTTCATTTATTAATGACATCCACATTTATTTCTCATTTTCCAGAGATATTTTGCAAATTAAAGTATAAGCATAAAAATATATTTTTCGTCTTCAAAATTGCAAAATAAGAATTTCCATCGATATTGTTTAAAACGAATAGATAAACGTATAATGATTCAAATAAAAATCTAATTCAATTTTTATTCTTATTTTCTCCGAGAGCAAATAAAAATAAAAACAAAAAAAAAATTGTTAAAGAAGTGGAAAATTTCATAATCCAATAGAAATTATCACTTTGTACGTAAACTCGAACAGAAAGAATATTTTTATTTTATTTTATTTTTTTTCGGCTTTTGTGATGAAAGTGCGCGTTAAAGTAATATTAGAGAGGAAGAACGACTTTGCTCAATGAATTATATTTAGAAGGAAGAAAATAGACTTGTGAGATCGTGGACGAAACATTAGCCATGACAACGGACATTACTTTCAAGGCAGGAAAATTTCATTACGTGACCTCGTAACGACAGAACTTAATTATGCGGATCATGATGTCTGTCTTCTGTTGTAGTCTCTATGTTGTCTTCTACGTCTTTGCTTGAACCAACATCATAAATACATGGAAGGATGGACTATAAAGAGAAGTCTTAATGTCAGTAACATCCAGTTGGTTTTTAGATCTTCTCTTTGAAAGTTAATGGAAAAACTCTAACTTAGTTTAGAAGATACTTCAAATCGCAAAATTTCAAAGTTTTCTTTTACAGACACGATATCCTCCATCCAAACTTTAACCATCTTTTGTTTAGTTTAAACAAAAAAAAAAAAAAACTTGTCTTGTCTAAAAACTTCGTCTGATGAAAACAATCCTTCGATTTTGTATATTATAGTCGTGTTATTACATTCGAAAATAATTGGAAAACATTTCATTAATTAATTATATACGTAAATTTTATTAATTCACTTCTAAATTACTAAATTAAAGTTTATAGGTTGAATTAACAAGAGAATACTTAGAAATGGCAAGCGAAATTTTAGAGTTGTTAAATGAAATGAGCAGCGTATGAATTATTAAGGCTCTTATAGAGCTCTTGAGATTCACTATAAACTTAACGAGACTATGAAATTTCGCCAAAAATGATAAGATAAATTTAAAATTTTTCTTTCGAATTTCAAACTTTACTTAACAGTTTACTAAAACGGAAATTTCCAAACTTTTATATAATGTAATGTAAATTTGAAAATAAGAAAATTGTAAAAATTTTTAAAAACAGAGAATAATATTTTTAAAGAAATTGAAAGAAAAGATGTAAATAGGTTTGTTGGGTTGAATTGAATAAGAAAAACAAAGAAGGATCTGTAAAATCACTAAAAGTCACGTAATTAAACCCGAGAAACGAAAGAAGTAGGAAAGAACCATTGAGATAGAATTCTATTATTGGTAGTTTAATGAATAATGTATGTTTATCGGATCGGTAGTAACTTAGGTGTAATCAACTGTGGCATTAATTAGTTCGAAACTTACCTAAATCTTATTTCCATTGACTTCAGTCAAAGAACTATTCTATCATCTAAAAGCAGTGCGATTTCTCAAAAACTTAATCAACTTATTTCTATGTTAAGCTTGCCAAACTCTAAACATAGCCTATATGACAAAAAAAAAAAAAAAACTCTTCTATTTACTCAATCTTTGATTAGTTATTTTGTATTACAGAAATAATTGTTTTAATACATCGAAAAAAAAAAAAAATAAATCGGAGACAATTTTCATCAGTTCAAGAATTAAACTCGAAATTGAATCATTATTCCTTCTAAAATTAAACTTATTTTTTTTTTATGATTAGTTAAAGAATGAAATAATAAATAAACTGTTCCAGTAAATAATATGCCAACAGATGATTTTTTAAATCTTCAAATAAGCAATTTTGGAGCATCTATAAATACGATAAATATTAATATTTCGGAAAAAAATATTCCGAAACACGTCGAATATATCAAAACCAAATTAGAATCAGATCTGTATTTGCCGCAGGATTTCATCCTGATTTGATTATTTTGATATTGAACGAATTTTGGAAGAAATAGTTCGTCCAATAGAGAGTTTTATTATAACCATTTCTTCGGAAGAAGAAGCAGAGCTAGTCCTCTATTTATGCGGTTAATCTGTTTCGAAAATTTACGCGTATACTGAATATCTTATAAATCCTTAACTTCGATAACGAATATGCAAATTGATTAAGACGGAATTGGTGAAATTAAGAAGCATATTGTGAGCACAGATACGAAAATTTAAAGCCAGTGGTGATATTTTTACACAAAAAATAAAAACTATTTAACGAATTTTTATTCTCGTTTTAAAGAAACACAGCATAAATAAAAAGATTTACACAAATGTACATCTCTGAAACCGCGTAAACCGAATACTTATTGAAATTATTCTTTTTTCAAGCGATGTCCTATCTTTCTCCTTTTGGTCTTGTCCCCGAAAGATGGGACTGAAACTCAAGCAGAACTGAGTTCTTTCAATTTTCACTTGTCCCCTCTTTCCGCTCTTTTTTTGTATAAAGATAACCTAAAATTCGTCCAAATCTCTGTTTAAAGTTTATAACGAAGTTCTTTTTTTATTATTCTACGAAATTAATAAAAATTCCTTCTTCGCTTTATAAACAATATATTCATTCTAATCTGAGCAGATTTAAGTAAGTTAAAAAAATGGAATTATTTGGATATTAATCTGTTCAAGAGATCAAAAACAACTAACGAATCAAAATTCTAAATTATCAGCAAAAAATGTTATCAAAAGCACTATTTTCTGAAACAATTGAGAAGTATCACAGTAACAATATAGCTCGACTATTGATAGACTTAATATATTCCTAAATTCGGAAAAGCGTTAATAATGGATAGTGTGACATAATTGTCAAAATGAAATAAATTAGTTAGATTTATCACATTCTGATATACTAATAGATATCTGGTGTTACCTGTCGAAAAATTAAACGATTTTTTAGTCCCAAAGACGATTTAATGTCACGTTAACTTCTTCGATAAATATCAGCTAATTAAAGAAAATTTTGCTTACTTTTAACATTAAAATAAAATTCGGGAACAACTAGTATCAACCAAAAATCATTTAATGAGCTCAAACTAATTTTTATTTTCTATATTTAATAGTTATATATCATAGCTGAAACCTTATAGAACATATCTGCAGTAGATTTAAAATTATTGAAATTTAAGTAAAAATTCTATAAAAAAAATTATAAAACTTTGCCTTCGGACTATAACTCGTATTTCAAATAATAGATCGAGCTTAAATATGTGTTGTTATCAAGTTCTCGACCACTTTAATATTATATAAAAGTTTCATGTTCGTGGCTTTTGTAATTTTGAGATGCATCACGAACAGACACGCGGACGGAAAAATCGAAAATGTATATACAGAAATATATAATAGATTTAAATCATATCCGCTTTCTGATATATTTTCGACAAGGAAGACTATAATCAGAGCAAAAGATAACACAATTTAAAATACAACATATTTTTACTTTTGAAAAATAACATTTTAAAATACAGCAATATATTTTAAACATACAGGTACTGTTCATACGCTGAGGAGACCATAAAATTAGGTTATTAAAATATAAATTCCAATTTCAAGAAATTCCTGATAATTCGTTTATTATAAGAGATTGCTATGATTATCGGAAATATGGACTTCATTAAGTTATTTAAGTCGTCTTCGTCTTACGTATTTAATCATGATTTTTAACATCAACTACATAAGTATTTTTAAGGAGTTAGACGTTATATACTATATGAGTTTCTGCTTTATACAAAAATTTATGATATTTTAATTTAATAAAATATAAACAAAATAAATTTCTGTTTCTAATTCCCTTAGATATATTTTTTATTATTATTATTATTTTATGGTTAGATTATGAGATCTTGCAAACTCGATTAGAATAAAACATATGACATAATCATAAAATTATTTTTCGTAAATCGAAATTTTCTCTTTTTTTTTTTTTTAAGCATATAGCTACATGTACGAGTAATTTATGAACTTAATATGTTATGCAAGTTATATGCAATTATGTCTGTAGACATATAGTTTTTAAACATTAGTTTTGGCAAAGTAAATTCAATAATCCATAATTACTGATTTTCTTTGTGAAATGATAACTTGGCATATGTTAATCGAATTTTTGATTCATTTATTACCTGATAATTTATGAATTAGTTCATATAGCATTTTTTATTTCACTCAGAATCAATGCTATTCATGATACAATAAAAATTTAAATTTTTTTTTAGAAACCTATCGTACTAAATAAATAGATTTCTCATATATATATATATATATAAAATCTAAATATATAGATTTATATATATTATGTTTAAAGTTGAATTCATGTTCTATTGGAAATAAATTTTGATCTATTTATAAATCCCGATGTCTACTTATCAAGTCACTTACAAATTCGTTACAAGAGCGTTAACTCTTTACATCACTATTACAGACTATTGGGAAGCAATGAAGAAGACAAGGTATTCCTGTACCTCCAAACATCCAACTTTTCCATTAAGTAATTCCCTTTTCTCCTCCAAATTTGATCCCTCTCCAGTCCGCCATTACCACCGACTGTATGATTTATGGTTTCCTTTGTCAGAATCCGTTCCCTATTGATGCACAGTCTTGTGTTATTAATGCGAAATTTATACTGATGATGCGTTGGAGCCGTGCACCAACACTAAAGTGATGAATGCTGAAGGAAAAGCAAAGGGGGTTCGGAGAGGACGTAGTTCCTTTCACCTGCTGATTGCGTCCCAAGGTGTATAGGTATAGGGAAAGCTTCAAGAACAAATGGAAGTGCAGTAAGAGAAACGAGTGGGTGATAAATAGTTACGAAGATTGAAACAGATGATTGGGTGTCGACGTTGATTGAGACACTTCATTGAAGCAGATGTCTTTTTTACGCGGTCGCTAAATCCGGCATTGGTAAAGCGAATCCATTTTACGTCATCGATGTCTTCCGCGGTTGTAAAACAACCCAATGCATACTCTTACACCCTGACGTATACTCCTATACGTCGTTTGGAACATCATCAATCAGCAGCGATGACGTATTCGGGATTTTTTCCTCTTCCCCTCCTTGTCTGTCTTCCATCCCTGCGTGAGATTTAAATGGAAAAGATGAATGCGTTTAAATGACAGTGTGAACTGATAAACTACCGTTATTCATTCGACTAGTTTGACAGCTTCTGCTGTTTTTCTTTGAAAAGTAAAGCTTTACATTAAACATGTGAAGAAATTAGCCGCAGATATTGTATATTCAAATAAGTATTTCTTTTCAACTTTAGGAATTTGAACTGTTCTTCAATTACTCGGGTAATTTCGAATGGAAATTTTCATCAAGTATCATTTCTGTTCGAATACTTGAAAATGGAATATGTTAAGTTGAAAGTTTTTTTTTCTTCCTAAATTTATTATCGACGGCGAATTATATTCAATTTCAAACTTAATATAAAAGTTAAATTTATCAAAATCCAATATTTTCTTAAGATATCTCTGATGGAAATTGAACTTAACACAGTTTTAATCCATGTCGAGACGAATCACATACACTCACTCAAAAGATACATGCATAACAATAATCTGTATGATTTGTTAAAGTTAATTAAAAAGAAAATATAAATAACATTAAATGACACTTGGACGCAACATGTGATACTCCGATACTTTGCACAGTTTTAGAAATTAACTACTGTATTATGAAATTTATCATCTTTCATCTCCTTGCTAATTCTTCAAAAATGAGGACGGAATTAAGATCAAACATTGATGTAAAGATTAAAAATTAAATTTGAAATGGAAAGTGTGTCATTGTTTTCTAATTAATCCAATATTAAGTTATACATTAGTTTGTTAATCAGCTAATGGAATTTATTTTTGTCGTAACTGAGATGAATATTGAACTAGATATAAATGCTACTACTTTTGGTTTAAGGTAACAACATTTTGTTTGATAAATATTTAATGTTTATATGTTGGAAAAATTAAGGAAGGTTAATCATTTCAATGCAAAACTTTGAAATGTTTCATAAATTAATCGGTTCTGAATAAGTTTAAATTGTCAAAACATCTTATTATGTTATGATCAAAGTTAAACTGTGGATGTAAGCTAACTCGATCGGGGAATATGCATTTGATTACGACGATGATCAAAAGATCAAACAATCAAGTTTTTCTGAATGTTTTGCTCAATTTTCCTTGATCATAAATTCGATACAAGATTTATTCTCCTCGAGTTACCATTTATTTTATCAAGCAGTTTAAAGATCTTATCATAGATAAATTTCATCGCTAGCGCTTATCATTATGGCTGATATTTTGATGCTCAATATGTTTAGCTGAACTTAATGATAATTAATTATTATTTAGAACAAAATCGTGATATTTGTTTAGTTTTTTATGATATATACTTTTCTAAGATCTAAATAAAATAGCTCTAAACAAAAACATGTTTCTCGTTCGTATATTAAACTTCTTAAATCTGGTTTATTTTGTTCTACAGCCAAGTATCGTGGAAAACATAAATTTACTTTGTAATTACATAAAAATACGAGAAAATATAGATTGAAACATAATTCTTGTAAATTTTGTTTATTAAATAAATATAAATTTCAATATAAATTTTTAAGATTAAGCTTAATCTCTCGTTCATGTTCATCTAATTAGATAAGATGCTTAAGCAATATGTAGTTTGAATTTGCAGAAATTAAAAAAAGACTACCTTAGACATTTTACTGCTTAATTGACGTCATTAGAATTTAGTTGCTAATGAGGATTTTGCGTAAATCCAGAGTTTGTCTCAGGATTTCCATTAAAGTGTCACACTTTGACATATCTACTGCTTTGCTAATAAACACCATTTAAAGATAAATTTTGTTATTTTAGTTAGAAAATAAGCCTTAGAAACATTTTAGTTATTTGTTTAATGATTATTTCGGAATTAAATTTTATAAAAAACAACTACCATGATCTATTTTGTACTATTGATTTTCCAGCAATGCAAAAGATATTTTTGAACTTATCTTTATATAGATAAGTTTAAATTTTTACTTTAAAATAAGAATTTTGTATGAAATTTAAAATCTTAAATATTTATTTTTATTTTAAAATTTTATAAATGATATTATACTCAATTTATAAGTAGCTTACAACATGTATAGCCAACTGTTTATGTTTTAGTTAGTCTTTTTTAACA
The DNA here is from genome assembly GCA_011317285.2 of Androctonus mauritanicus. NCBI lineage: Eukaryota > Metazoa > Arthropoda > Arachnida > Scorpiones > Buthidae > Androctonus > Androctonus mauritanicus. Next base: position 47,100 of record WUQG02190982.1, read on the forward strand.
TAGTTAGAATACGTATAGCCAACATGTATAGCCAAATGTTTATGTTTTAGTTAGTCTTTTTTAACATAGAATACGTTAGTCACAATATTTATCTTAAAATATATACCACACTTAAAAATTTTTCTGAATCTCAAGCATTGTATCATTATAAATAAATGAAGAATCTGAATATGTAGTATCCTGCAACAATTAATTTAAATATTTATGATCAAATAATTATAAAAAGCTAAACGTTTATTATCTTCAATTATTGAAGATAATGAATGCATTTTAGCTTCATTACAGAAGGAAGTAAACGACCTTTAACTTACAGTTTTATTGTATTTTATGTAAAAAATGGAGAAAAATTATAATAAATATATAGTTTAATCAGTTATAGATAAATATTTAAAGACTGAAATAACAAAAATTTAATTATTTTTATCAAGGAGTATAAAAGTATGTATGGAAATCCAGCGCAGCATAGCGAAAGAAGTTTTTCTCTACTGCATCACAAAAATCATTCTCCTTACACTAGTTTTTCCAAAGCTAACGTAAAAATGTCGAATATCTTCTGGAATTAAGCAATAAAGCTTCGTTTTCCTCCCCTACTAAAGCAGCTAAAGAACTGCAATTACTAAGCCACACAAAGATTTATTAGTCTTTTCTCTTCTGCAGAGTCCAGTGCCATAAATAGTGAGATTCCTGGCTTGGCCTGTCACATTGTTTCTCTATTGTGTGTTTAATTTCACATGACCAGACGTCTACAACCAATCTATCACCGTACGGGGGTTGATGGGTTAACTGTCTCCTCAGCGATTATCCAGGAAGGTAGATTCGCAGACGGATTTTAGGAGACAGAGCACAGTTACCATGACGACAAGCGTAATTAGGAAGTTCTAATTTCCAAGGGGAACGGAAATTGTAACGCCCTTTCCTTCCTTGTTCTAGGTGATGGTGACGAACGGGATTTTTTTCCTTATTCACTGTCCCCAGAGTGGCTGGTGTCTGGCTCCATGCTGACGGATCCCCTTGTTTGTCACAGTCCTCTAGTGACAGCAATAGTATGTCATACCATGTAGATATATGTTTTGATAGTGAGGTAGTAATTAGATAGTTCTGGTCACGCTCCTGCCAATTTCACAGTCATGTTATAGATGTATAGGTCTGATCATTCTAGGACTGTCTTAACTTCTACGTTAGAAGCATACATAACGATAAGTCAGGCGCCATCCGATTTAATCTAGGTCTGATATGCGTTCAGCTTAATCCTGGCGACGGTAAGGCGTCGAAATACCCAACCATTCCAAACCCAGTCAGGATATATCTTTGAACTGTGAAATTGGAAACGTACTGCCGTAGTTTCGATTTTCTCATATACTCTTCCAACGTTGTTTGATACATTAATCATGTATGTTTGCCTTTATTTATTGGCCACGGACGAGTTCGAATCTCGTCGTGAGCGCTGCAATTAAAACCGAATAAGAACTTTTAAAGCTGATTGATGTTCGTATATTTCGACTGATTATGCTAATTCGGTTTATTAGCAAATAATAATCATCAAAAAAATTTTTTTTTCTGTACTTTAACGTTATTCGAAATGCCAATAATTATTACGAAGTAGCCAATAATTGTATTGTATATATTATGGAAGTAAAAGTAAATTTTTTCTATTAATTTTCTTAATGATTAACAAAAGAAACTTAAAAAACTACTTCAAGTTTCATCCGCTCAAAAAAAAAAAAGATCAATAACAAATAAAAAATTTATCATTTCTACTTTAGTACTAAAATTTTAAATATTATTATTATTATTATTATTATTATTTTATAGACTCTTACGAAATCTCAATTTGTTATTTTATCAAAAAAAAAAAAAAAATAAATATTCAATTTGCTATTTTCCATTTTTCTGTTCGGATGTTTTTATTTGTTATCTCAATTTTTTAAAGTTAAATTTAAACTCTTTCACCATAAAATTCTTCATCTCCTATTCCATCCATTTTTTTTCCCCCAAACTTAACATTTACATAAAAGACAGAAATGATTCTTTTATAGAATCAAACGTTTATATATATATGAAAGAAAAACATTCGAACTACGATAAGTGACAATTAAACAATGCTATGAAGAAAAATGCATTTTTTCTTATAAAAGCCGTTTCCCCCTTCGCAAACCCGATTTGAGGCAAATTCTAGAAATATGTTTGCATAAACTCTATCAAACAGATAAAAAAAAAAAAAAAAAGAATTTCCTTTATTTATTTGATATATATATTTTTTTATAGAAATATCTACGTATTTTCAAAATATTAAAGTTATTCTCGATAAAATTGAAAATAACCAAATTTAAATACGAAACTTGAATCGAATATATATAAAACGAAAAAGCTAAAACCAATTTGATAATACTTCTACTTTAGAAATGGTGTAATTCTATTTTAAATTCAGTAACATTATTTGGAATTTTTCAACGTTTTGGCTTTCATATTTTTATTTATTTATTTATTTATTTATAAAGGTTTTTAGGCGCCAGTTTTTAAAACAATCCACTTGTAAAAAAAAACAAAAAAAAATCGCTTCGAAACGGTCGAATTATTTAAAAAATATGAAAAAAAAACATAATATTTAAATTAAATATAAAATTATTTTTTTAAATAATTTATTTTCCAAATAACAAATTATTTTCTTAAACAAATAAAAGGTGTTTACGTTCATTCGGGGGATTAGTAACATGTTGGACATAACGCTCTTTATAACAGTTTTTTAAACTTGACGAACAAAATTATATGGAAAAATACGTTAAGTTTTGTCTGATAATTTTTTGAATTTTTAATAAAACAATTTTCGACAACATAGTTTTATTTAATATACATTTTTTTTTTTTTTTCAATTTATGTTATCCGAATTTATAGGATTTATTTCAAAATTTTCCATTAAGTACATATGAAAATCATGAAAACTTGATTAAATTTACTCTTTATTGATTAATATTAATAATTTATTTTTTAATTTATTATGAAAATGAGAATATTTCTTTCTCAGATAACATTTATTATGTATAAATTAATCATTCATCTTTAAAAAAAAATAAAAATAATTCTTTCATATTTATGTTATCAAAAAATATTTACGAATTTTTAACCTTTTTTAGAACTCTCCTCAAATTTCTTTGACCTTAAAGCGGACTTTAAATATTTTTCCTGACCTATTCAAAATATTCCTGAATAATTTGATTTATTATAATCGTCGCTCTACTCATAAATTTTGATTTATTGAACCGATCTCAAAATTTTTCTTCCCTTTTCAATAAAATATGTTCAATAAATATTTCTTATTTATTGGAAGTTCTGAAAATTTTAAATAACTAAAAAATAATCATTAAATTTTTAAGATATTGTATTGATTTTTTTTTATTTTTCCAGGTTTAATTTAGAAGAAAAGTACAAGTTTTATAAAATGAAGAAGGGGGAAAAAAAATTGGAGAAGAGCGGCAGCAACAAGTTTCTAAATTTTTTAAGTAACTTAAAAATTTCTGTAAAAAAATATGATACCAAAAATTATTTATTTATATATCCAAAACTATAGAAAAATTTTGTTTCTGAAAATTAAATTATTTGTTTAAAATAATCGACTATTAAATTTTGATAAAAATTGATTTAAATTTCGAATTCAAAAGGTAAAAACTGAATATGGTTTGATTTTTTTTTTTCCAAAATTTATCATTTTATGAAAAAAAATAAATAAATAAAAAATACGAATAAAAATTTCGTTTAATATTTAATAATCAGAACATCTTTCGTATCAGAAACTTCTCTTACAAAATATTCATTATCAAAATTAATTATAAAAATAATATCTATCTTATAAATAATAAATTATTTTGGTGGAAGATACAAACTTTTAATTTTTTAATGTTTAAATAAATTATATTAAATTCATGTTATATATATATATATAATACTATAAAATTCAATAAATTTATACTTTATAATTTATGGAATTTTGCCTAAAGTTTGTCGTGTTTTATAACAAAAAAAAAAAAAAAAAAATTTTTTTTCCTTCCTTCTTCTTCTTCTTCTTCTTTCCAGTATATTATTGAAGAAGGCAGAAGACAAAATACGATCAACTTCTTTTGTATTTGAAACCATGGTAATATCTTCCGAAGGCAATTTCGAGGACAATCTTTTTGTTTTTAGTTTCTCTTTTGTCATTTTCTGGACTCTATTTACTCACTCTACCTGTTGTGTCACCAAAACTGGACAATCGAAAGGAAAACGTCCGATGGGCCGGATGCAGGAAGGAACAAAAGCGGAAATAATGTGACCCGTGACGATTTCCCGATTTATTTTATTTGTTAAATAAAATTATGGATATAACATATAAAAAAATATATATATAACATCTTTTTTATCAATAAGATATATATATAATAGTAAATTTTTTATTTTATTCTTGACGATGATGAGGAATTAATTGCTTTTAAAAATTAAATGAGTCGACGATGAGCTCTAAACCACTTTTGGCGTTAAACAAACGAAAGGAAATATGTCCTTCGATAACCTTGCTGTGGAGTAGAGGAAAGAGAAAAATCTAAAAGGATTATTTATAAAACTGCATTATTAAACGACGGTACGCTATTTCGATGACTAAATATTTATTGGAATGTGCAATAAAGTTAGGATTTAAAGAGTCAATAAAAATATGATGAATAATGGATACAAATATGATTTTGATCCTCTCTTCTGTCTTCGACATAAGAAAACTGTTAAAATAGACCAAGACAAAATAGTATATAGGGAAGAGGTCCATTTGTAGACATCTCTATTCAGCCTGCGTTAGAAGCCCCCTAGCTAAAGAGGAAGTTGAAGTAGGAGTAAGATAGGAAGAGAATCAAGACGCTTTGTCCACCTATTTCCTCCGGGTGCCATAACTCTCTCAGTCCTGCATACTGATGATCAGTCAATGGATGACCTAAGGCGCCTGTACCTTATGATGATTTGGTGAAGTCGAGGCTAAGGCCGCCATTTCAGAGTGGGCCGCATGAGACGATGGTAAGTTACCGGTGTTGCGGTGTGTAGTCATCTGTCATCATCTTGCCTGACGGTGTCTCACTGTCCCTTTGGTGTCTTTTGTCAAAAGGAGAGAGACAATTGTCAGAAAGTCAGTCTTTTTTCTTTCTTTTTTCTTTTTTCCTTTCCTGAGATTCTTCTTTCCTTTCCGGGACGCGCTGTGTCCTGTCTAATTGAGTTAGCCAATCACGATCAAACTGTCCGGCATCCTTATCTGTTGCAGCGTCTATTACTTACTTGCTGCAGTATCGTTTCCGGCAGGCAGTTTGGCTAAAAGATGGAAGTGACAATGATCGTAATGTAGGTGAATAACACGATGAATGAGCATTTACGTCTTGATGTGTCTGACATGGTATTTCTCCATCATTAAGTAAAGTGTAAGTAAATGCCTCATTTCTGCAGAGTTTTCGTCGAACAGGGTTAGTGATACAAACCTGCGAGTTGTGTCACTTTACTTTTTTTGAAAAATAACATTAAACAATGTCTTATTTATAAATTTCATTACATTATTAATTAACATGAAAAAAAAAATCTTTATATTATCAAAATATTGTATTGATAACATAAAAAATTTTTTATATTAAAAGTTTTCGATAATATGAACATTTTTCTTTCTTTTTATTCAATTACTGAACATATATTTTTAGTAAAGTGTTCACATCTGATTTTATGAGTAATATTTATGGAATGCAACTTTCTTCGAAAGAGATCTTAATAATATTCTCAGAGAAAATATATATATAATTCGATACATCAAGATTTCCAGATATTAAAATACGAAAATTCATTCGGGGAAAAAAAAAACATTTCCATTCATAAATGGTAAAGGATTGTTTTAAAAACATTTCTACTTCATTTATTTCCAAAAAGATGCTTGAAAGGGCACTTCACCCACATCTCAGACACTCAACAGTTGTTTTATGTTCTAAGTACCGCCTTTGAGGATAAAATAGCCCAATACTTCTTCCTTCTTTTCCTTTTGATTCTTCTTTCCTGAAGTTATTTTCGCATCCACAAATTTTGAGATATTTCTTCCCCTTCTTCTCTTGTACCATCGTACCGAGTAAACATACTTGTAGAAGAGTAAAAACAGTCAAAGAAATATCCAACCCAACTAAAAACATATTTGAAGCATTGAAGTAGTGGATAGGATTAGCGCATTTCGAGTGCCGGTTTAACAGGCGTAGAGATATTTTTAGGCCTCTTCT
>WUQG02190983.1:0-22228 GCA_011317285.2 Androctonus mauritanicus
AAATATGGGTTAAAATTAAATAAAGTAGAAGAAAAATATAATATAGGACATTATTTAGATATAGACATAAAAGTAGAGCAGGCCACCTTAAAAACAAAAATATATAGAAAACCTACGCATCACCAAGTGCTGATACCGAAATGGTCCCCAGACCCATATATGTACAAACGGGCCGGGTTTAGATCATTATTTGAAAGAGCCATAAAATACTGTACAGACCTGCAGGATCTAAACAAAGAAAACACATGTGTATATATATATATATAAAGTAGAATACCAGCATGGATGCACAAAGTCCTTCATAAAGGGAGTACAAGTTCAAGTACAGAAGGCATTAAGATCAAAAACATTAACCACGCAAACAATAACTAACCCTGATAATGAAAGAAACTATGTACCCATCCCATTCCCAATAGGAAAATTTAATATCACAAAGGAAATAATGAAAACAGCAAAAATGAAAGCAACATATAAACGAACACCCATCATCTTTAATAAAATAAGGGACGAGAAGAATAAAAGAAAGGCTATAGAAAAGAAAGGAGTCTATAAAATCCCTGTCATAGATATAGATACGCAACAGCAAACTTCATACATAGGAGTCACAACCAGGAACTTAAAACATCGAATAAAAGAGCATAAGATAGACATTAAGAAAGTGAAACTTAATACCACCTTAGCAATAGAAACTTATGAAAAAACATCATGGGAAAAAGCAAAAATAATAAAATCAATAGATAACCCATCTGATTTGATATTAATGGAATCTCTGCAAATAAAGAAAGTGATGTACAATGAGGAACTTCTCAATGAAAAACCAATGATTCAATTACCACAAGCCTGGAAATATATCCTTGAAAAAACAGAAAAGAAAAAACAACTACCAAAGTAGACATTACAACAAAATGAAAAATACTTAACCAAATAAAAAACTATAGTTATAAATAATTAATAATATGATATTTTAAATCCATCATATTATAATTTAAACGTATTAATAATAATATTTTGTTTTCTTATATTATATCCAAAATTATATGTAATTTAATTTAATTTAATTATATTTAAATAGTTTATTTTAAGGTTTCAGATTATTTATTATATTTTAAATGAATATAATTCTTCATTTAAAAAAATCATAATTTATATTATGATTTTTTTTTAAATTATTATAATTTATCTATTAAGAACGAATTCCATGTTTTGTTCTTTTCATTTTTAAAAAATCTGTTATACGCCTGATGAGGGTATTTCAAATACCAAAACGTTTGTTTGCAGTAATAAAATTGTTGTTAAAGTTTACGCTACTGCTCATTGTGCTGTTTATTTAAATCCTTAGTAGATGCATTATGTTTTTATGATCACATTTCAAAAATATTTGTTAATAAATTAATGTTTCTTTTCTATTAATAGATATTATATTACAGACTACACAACAAGATTTTTATGTGGTATTTACTCCTCTTAATAAAAATGCTATATGTTTTGTTCCTTTATTGTATTGTACTCCCATAATTATTTTTTATATTTTTTATTTCTAATGTTCTAAATTCTTATATTACTGCTCTTATTAATAATATTTGATTATAACATTTATTTCTTTATATTTGTACATAACAAAATTGTTTATATTTTTATAGTTTATGCATTTTTTGTATAAAATTAATAAATATGGCAAAGAAACAATTATATTTTTGTACCTTTTTGAAAAATTCCTAATACTGGTATTCTGGTATTACGTTTTAAAAAATACTGAATATCAGTATTGCATTTTTGGTCCAGTATTGCAATCATATTTTTCATGTAATCAAGGAAAGAGTAGTGTTGTTTATCATGGTATGAGTGGGGATTAGAAATAGTTATATATCATGAGATGTTTTTCAGTTGTTTTTTCTTTAATCTGTTGGTTATTGATGATGATTAATATCCAAAAATACTTTATAATAATAATAAAACTTTTTGGCTTGATTGATAAGTTTGTTTTCATATATGATAGATGCAACTGCATTAATTTTTTTTAAGCAATAACTATTTTAAAATATCAAACCTCAATTATCTGACTTCTATATAGAAGGTAAGTTAGATAATCCAAAAACATTGTATAAACAAGGAGGACTGGTCTAGGTTAGTAAGTTAAGCTATTTTTATTTCATAGTTTTTCTGGTTGATTTTATATAGATTGTTATTTTTTTGATACATGAAAAGAGAGAGAGAATTTTATAATATTCTAAGAGATGTAAATATTAAAGAAGTAAAATAATAAGTTTGATCTGAAATATAAAGATTTTTATATTTTATGTAAAAATATTAAAAAGGCATCTAGAGCCAAATATTATAAATATTCTTGAGCAAAATATTATATAGACATCATTCTGGATGCATAACTACAAAAAAAAGACTGATACTAAAATTATGTCACAATATTAAAATGGTTGATTTTTTATAATAATCATTATGGACTAATATGTTAAATCAATATATTTTAATTTCATAATCATTGACTAGTTTCTTTTTACTTATTTCAGATTAATGCAACGAAATGTTGATGGAGATAAAAATGAGCAAAGAATGGTTACAGTTAATTTTCTTAAAAATGCTATTGGTGATACAAAAAGTGAGTTTGTTTTAAATTTAAAAATTAAAATTACTGGTATTAAATACTTACTGGTATTAATTACTGGTATGTTTGAAATTTATTATTTTTTAAATAAAATTAAATTCTTAAATATTTAATGTTTTTAATTTGTTTTATATTATTGTGAAGACACTAGTGATGATAAACTGAATCACTATATATAATCCAGCATCATTTCAATTATATTCTTTTAAAAAATATATAAAATCATATTTGATGAAAATCAAAATCAGTATCCTTATTACAAGAATTAATGTTATGATAAAAATGATTAATCTGATGATGATTATGCTCACTTTCCAGTTTGTAATGGTAAAAATGATAAATCATACATATTTAATCATATTTATCAGACATTATGCATAATTGTCAATCTAGGATAATAAATTTGATAAGCAATAAGAATTATTAGAATTCTATATTTTTCAAATTTTTTGATATTTTTGTGTACATAATTCTATTAAGCTAAAACAGTTTTCTTAGTTTATATTCATTAAATCATTCTAATATTAATAAAACAAAAAATGTATTTTTGATTCATTTTATTAAAATTTGTTTAAATCCATAAGTTACTTTCTTAAAACAACAAATTATGAGTATAAAGAAATAAAGGCAATCTGGAGATATTAAAATACTAAGGAAATTGAAACTGCTCTTCGCGGTATTAAACTTCTAAATTCTTTGTATTAACAGCACTGACGAGCAGACCAAATAAATTCTAAAAATATTTATTAATTTCTAAAAATATTCTTTTCTTATTTTACAATAAGAAGAGAATAGCACAGGTAGTGAATAAGTGAATATCAACTACCTTTTTATTGTAAAGAGCTCGTTGAATCTTTAAATGAATTTGCAGGAGGGGAATAATACATTTTTTCTTATTTTATTTAGAATATATTTTGTGTTTTATTTTTTGTTTGGATATATTTTAATTTGATTCATTTATTATTTCTCATATTTATATGTTTGGGTTCAGTATTTATGTAAGAATGTAATAACTTGTTGCTTAAAAAGATGTAACCATAGCAACACTATGTTGTGATTCTGTACGTAAACTGTTAGAAGTTTAAAATTGTTCGATGTATAGCCTGTTCGGTGTATAGCCTGAAGAGGATAGTAACTATTGAAAACGTAAGCTTTTTTGATGGTAAATAAAAGCTTACGATTATTCTCAACTACAGAAAGTGAAGTTTTAAGTAATATTATAAGTAAAGAGTAAAAGCCAATGAAAGATTTATAATTTTCTTAATTCAGTTGTGTTTTATATGTAATGTAAAAATAAATAAAATTTATACGTTAAATAATTTTGATTTAATAATTAAATAAATTATCTAGTGCTAGTTAAGTCAACATAGTGAATATTTTAAAAAATATGATATAGATGAATGAAGAATTTAATAATAGTAAAAATAATTATCAATTTTCTAGTTTAAAGTTGTATTTTATCTCTTCACACACTGACTGCAAATATTTAAACATGTAAATATTCTTATCTATATATTGAAAGTATTTAAGAATATTTAAAAATTTTAAAATTCAATAGATATATAAAGTTTATTTTGACAGAATTCTTTTTATTCTTATTTTAATGGTATATGCAATCCTTTCATGTATTGTCAGTTTATCATTTATATGTTACTTTTATATGATAAATCAACAATGTTACTTTCTAGAAACTTCATAAAAATATCTTTTTATATAGTTAGTATAAAAATTATAATATAGAACAATATTATGTTTATATAAAAATAAGTTTTTAAAATTAATTATAAGAATTTTATTTTGTTACTAAAATGTTTATTTTCTTTGTCATAGAAATTTTAACAAATATTTATAAATTTGAAATATAAGTTATTAATAAACAAAATTTTAAAGGATTATGATGAGATTACGTTTGCCATATTATATTGTAGTTATATGAGCCTTATGTGTATTGTTGTCTTACTATTATCTATTTTGCTGTATAGAAAATAGATATGATGCTAGATAATAATCGTTCTACTTTGATTTTGATGAAAGATGGCCTTGCTCTGATCTACAATCTTCCCTTTCTTGGGTTGACTCCAAGTAACCTAATGGCAATATTTCTATTTCCACTTAGTCAGTCATTTAGATTATTCAGTTTGAACCTGGCTTGTCTCCATTTTACTATTGTTTAAATAAATTCTTTTCAATGATGTCCATTTTTCTGCTAAAATTGTTGTTCATATTTATATTTTAATTGTGGGTATAAAATGATATATATTAATTTTGAAATAGAAAATATTTTCACGACATTAATTGTTGCATTTTAAATGCTAAATTATTGAACTTGCTTTAATAAAATAGTAAAAATTTTTATTAATGACTTGTTAAGATTTACAAATTATTATTGGAAGTCAACAAGAAAACTTTAATCAAATCTTGTCAGACTCAATGGTCGCGATTTATAAAATTCACTTTTAAGGTAAAAATTTTTAATGTAAACATATAGAAAATAATTAAAAATAGGAATTGTACAATATTAAAATAGAATTCCCCCCACAAAATTTTTAAGTTCGTTTATCTTTCAAGAAAACAGAAATATATAAAAGACAAATAAAGCTGGTTACATATTCATGTTTGTTTTTACTTTTTTGAATTTCAAAATATTTTGTTTATAGAAAAATCTTAAAACAAACTTTATATAACAACAGTCAGTCTTCTAAATGATTTAAATGATAATAGATTGAATATGAGTAGTATAAATGCAATAAAATGATGTCAAACCGATAACATGAAATATTCGATATTTTAAATTTTTATTAGTAAAATGGTAATTAAAAATTAGGAGAATTAAAGTAAATATTTTTGTTAAGAATATTATATCATTAGGAATAAATATATCATTAAGAACATAAACAAATTTCATTATATAATTAAAACAAATGCATTATTTTATCATATATTTACTTCAAGTAAGAATCAGTATTAATGAAATTATATTTGTTTAAATGTCTTCCTTGTTTATTTACTTTATTCTGTTTGAATACTGCATTGAATAAATATATTGTGTAGAAGGAATATAAATTTTGGCTGTTTATTTACCTTTTATGAATATCTTCATAATACAGTATTTATTTTGTAGATGCATTTAGCTACGAAATTTGTTTTATAATTAATGATGTAATTTAGAAGAAAGGAAGGAAAGAAAGGAAAATAATAAAAAAAAAAACTCTTAAAGGAGATTTGGGAAGATAAATAATAAATTAAACAATAATTTAACACTTTTATCTTTTTTTTTTTTTTTTTTTTATTATAGCATGGGAAATGTTTTAAAAGATTTTATTAACCTATATAATGAGTGACCTAGAAAATCTTTATTGTTGTGAAATTGCAAATTTGATAATCTTAAAACAATGCTATATATCTATTATGTCTTCTAACTGAAGTATCTTTTGTAATAAAATTAATTTTATTTATATTTAGTAAAAAAAAATTGAAGGAAAGATATACAGAATTAGCTATAATATTTAAGATAAACCATTTAAAATATTTCAAAGTAATCTGAATAGAAAGTTAAATTTTACATAGTTGTTTTAAGAAAAATCTGTTTTTAATTAACATCTTCAAAATTAAATTTTTTACGTGACGTAAATATTAAGAAACGATAATTTAGAAACTTAATAAATAGGTAATAATATATTAATTAAAATTTTAATGCAAATTATAACATTTTATACTTAATAAGGATTTGTTTTAGAAACATTTATTGACAAATAAAGTATTGACCTCTGAACTTTTGACGACTTCTTCCTTTCTATTATGATTTATAAGTTTAATTTAAAATTCCGATTTTCTGTTTATGGATTGTTTCAATATTTTTCTCTTCAACAGACAAAACAATATTTATTTATTTATTTTCCAGCACAGCTGTTTTGAATTATATATTACAATATTTAGTGATAAATGTTAAAATTGTTATCGAAGAAATCATATGGAAATTGTTTTACATTAAAATTTATGCTATGTATCACCGATTTTAATTTATATAGCAGCAGCAATAAAATTTTTGAATATAAAAATATCAGTGTTGCAAAATTTTTAAATATTTTTAGATTTTTCTAACTACAGGAGAATAGTAACTAATACAAATTAATTAAAAGTGAATATTTTTTCTGAATTGTAAAAATTATAGTTACAATATACAGTATCATATATGAGTAATGAAAAGCAGTTTATTTAAAAAAAAAATATATAATTTTAACCGAAAATTGTCAAGTTTTGAAGTAAAAAAATTTCTCTAAGTATATTTTTATTATAAGCCAACAAAGTGTGTATTGTTTTCTTTGTTTTAATAAGACAGCTTTTTAATGAAATAAAATGTTAATTTTGAACAAACTCTTCTATAAAGAATGAAATTTAATATTCTTTCTTCACAGTATGAGAAAATGTTTATTAAACTTTTGAAAATAATTAGAAAACTTTTAAGTTTTTTAACAGGAAAAAATCTATTCTTTAATTATTTTCAAACTTTTATATTATGATAAATTTAATTTTTTAAAATACGTGTATAAGTATTCAGAAAATTATATATATATATATATATATATTTATTCATCAGCACTTTATTTTTCATAACAACAGATAATAAATTTAATAAATTTGAATAATCAATATGTTAATTTTATGTATTATTAACTTAGTAAATATTTTTATTAGTTTTATATTAAAATTATTATTTTCTTAATTTTATTATTTAATTAAAAAAAAAACAACTTTTCTGTTAATGATTAAAAAAAAAAAAAAACTGTCGAGAACAATTGATTCTAAACTTAGTTATCAAAACATTTAATAATTCACAAAGCTAAAAAATAAAATATAATTTAATATAATAAAGATTTTTTTGATAAGCTATTAAGATATTTTTATTTTTTATTAATTTTTTTTGATTATTTACATTTCTTTTAATACCTAAAGCATTTCGTTAAATAGTGTTATAATTTGCTATTTGGAAATTATCTATTATTAAAAAATTTTTAATGTTTGTTTTCCTACTTGTCGAATATTGGAATCATGTAAAAGTCAAAATAAAAATTTTTTTGCTTCAAGGCAGGTTTTTTTTTTTTTTTTTTTTTTTGTGTGTTTATCCTTCAGATTAAAGAGAAGTTGAAAGATAACTGTGGTTTTTGTATGACTCCATTTGCTTTCTAGATTTTTTTTTTCAATAAAAAATATACTCAAGATATTTTTTTTTTTTTTAGACTATTGAAATATTCTTATTGACCAGACCTGTTTATTGTATAGATATTTCAAGTGTTGAAAGACTACTAAAATGTAAACAAATATATATTGGATTACTTGTACACAAATAATAAACAAAGTACAAATAAATATATATTCTGCTAAAATTATTGAACAAATATCGCACCGTATTTATTTGTATATTAAACAGTAATATTTCAGTAATGCTAATAAACAATTATTCAGTTGTATATCATATAACGTTGGACTAGAAAGAGAATTTGAATGATGATTTAAATCTTTATTGAATAAGATTTTCTGATAGTTTTGAATTCGAAATTCTTCGATAGTAAAGCATTATTTAAAAGGTATATTTAATAATAATTTTATAAACTTTAGCTGTAAATTAATATAAATAAATAATCAAATTCAGTAAATTTACTTATATTCCATAAAGCTAGCTCCATCACTCAAATGCCATAGATAAAAAGGATATAAGCTTTGTGAAATATAAAAAGGCTTAAAAATTTGAGAAAACTTTGTAATATCTGTCCTATAGCATTCTGTTTTTCATAAAATAATCCGTATTCTAACAATAGATGTAACCTAAAATAAGATGTACTAAATGTACAGAATTATCAGATTTATCTATTTGTCTGATCTCATTTATTTTATCATCTGTATGTTCTGTAATCAGTTAAATGATGTTTTTTTCAATTTATTTAATTTTTTATTTTTCAACAATAAAATTGTAATAAAAAATTTATACAGTATACAATAATAATAATAATAATAATAACAACATTCTTTAGTGAATAGATTATTATTGCATTATTTTCCGTATTTTTTTTTTTAGTTCTTTAGAAATATTAAATTTTATTTCTCTTCTATGTTAATTTCAAAATCCGAATGCATTACCAGATATTTTAATACAAATATTAAAATTTCAGATATATAAATTTTTTAATAAAAGAATAATTCTTCTTTTTGTTATTTAGCGATATTGATTTAGCAATTATTATTATTATTTTTTATGAAGGAAAATTAAACTCTCCCTTTTTTTTTTTTTTTTAATCTTTAAAAAGATCCGTTTTAAAAAGTTTTGATTAATCTAAAATCCATTTTTGATTTCTTCAGTTTTACATAAGAAATATTTTCTTAGAATTGACTAAATATATTTTCCATTTATAACTTATCAAGCGGAACATAATGGAAAACGTACGAATAACTGTAAAATATCCTCAATACTTAAATTTCTTCAAGTTTTTAATAATTTTGTGTTTTAGTAATTTAAAAAATAAATTTAATTTAAAAAACTACAGTAATAATAAATAAATAAAATTAAAATATAATACAAAAATTAATAATACTAATTTTAAGATAAATTATTATTTTGTTGTTGTTAATTATAGTTATTGTTATTAAATGAAATAATAATAATAATATAATATTTGATAAATTGTTCTTTATATAATAAAAATATAAATGGAACTAAAACCAATTAATGAAATTTGTTATCTCTCCATTTTCTCTCCCCATTTGTAGTGATACTCCACATCCAGAAGGAATTAGATTTTACTGGATATTGCCACCAGTAATATTGGAACACACACACACACACACACACACACACACACACATATATATATATATATATAGAAAAATAATATCTTTTTGAATCGACCTTATGCCAATGTAATCCTGTCAGTAATTCCTTTTATTAATCTAATAATATTGAAAACATCTCTTGGCTAGTTACAATTCATTTCAGTCAATGAACGTACGAGAATTATTATAAACATCTAACAAAATAATTTATGCTGCTTAGATATAGTATTGTTGTTATTTATGAGTCGGCTACATTTTGTCTTTTTAAAATTTTGAACTGTTTTATCAGTTCGGATTTTGTTTTTAAGTATTGATTAAAAGAATTTTTTTCTTATTAAAAACAGAGTCCAGATTTGGGATAATGGGTCAAGATAGGGTGTGGTAAATTGAAATTTTTGCAAATATTTAATGGTTTAAAAATATATAACGGCTAACAAACTTTTATATGGATTAAGTAAAAAACAGATTTTGGAAATTTTGATATAATTTTTTTTTTTTTTAATTTATATTTCTTCAAATTTCATTTTAGAAAAACTGTGTTTAAATTTTTGAAATAAAAATAATTATTAAGTAGATACCTAAAATGTACTTTAAAAGCAATCTTTGAACTATGCTATTGTTGATAAATTGAAGAGCTCTTCGGAACATTAAATTGTTACAGATTACATCTGATACTCTAGGTATCAATTAGTAATTTTGATTGAAAGTTAAATAAATGGTGTCAACCGGTACTTCTGAATCTCTAAATTTCGAATTAAATTTTTGCCATAAGTCTTAAACTTGTTGCTCTGATAAATTATAAATATTTTTTTTTTTATAATAACATTTTTTAATGTGTAATTAACATGTTGAATTTTTAGTAGATCAAGTTTCTATGTATATTGAAATACAGTTTTTCTTCTCTGTTGTTTCAGTGAGATGGAAAGCATGCAGAAAACTGATTAAAATTGAATAAACTCTCCTATTGACAGCATGCAGTAAATTAATTTTCTGTACAGCAGCACATTGACAGTATGGAACTTTGAAAATCAGCACTAAATACATCAGAACAGGCCAAGCGTCTCTGGTAGGTAGAAATTTTTATCATCATTAGCAACGTTATTAAGAACTGTAAGTCACAAAGAATTCGTATATTTCCATTTGTTTTGCATAGCAAATATCCAATTAACAAAAGTAACCTTATGCAAATTACAGATTTAATATATACAAGATCGTAAACAAATTTTCGATAGTTTTGAGGGGGGGTGTTAATTATTTAACTGGCTTTTCTCCATCCGATTTAAAAAAAAACAAAAAAAAAATTACTAATTATCAACATTTAATGTTGTCGAAAGGGAATTTTTACTCATTGTCTGAACAAAACAAAAATGATTGTTTGCTCGGTTGTTTTTTCTCTTTGCTTGTTTCTAGTTTTTCAGTCACACCCACTAGGCGGTCTAACAATAGTAAGCACCATTGTCCAATCAGCAGACGAGCAGCTTTGCCGTAGGCGGGAGTACATGTATAACCACACCCACCATTCTGTTCCACGTTTCCAGGCGTGACTGAACGATATGCAGAGTAAATGAAAGCGTTTAGTTTTCCCTCTTTTCAAGAGTTATATCGTTACAGAATTATATATATATATATACATACATGCCATAAGCGTCACATATTTATTAATAAAACCGACATATGTAACTGTCGAATTTATTTATCTATATATTTTTTTTCTATTACATTTTCCGGCTTGTTTTCGTTTTATCCTCTAAAGCATCTTTAGTATTCTTTCTGCCTACTCCTGTAAGAACAACATATTGTTCGGTGTTATTCCAAACAACATGTTGTTCCAACTTCCTCCATCCCCGGCGAATACATTTTCGACCTACCCGTTGCTACGGCAACTGGTGTTCCCCTCATCTTAGCTTGGAGGGAAAAACACTTTTCCAGTACTTTTAGCGCTTGTTTTTTAATAAAGCATTATTTGGGGACGGAGGTAACTAACCTGTTTCTAGAGGTTTTTTTTTTTTTTAATTATTTTTCCTTCCTTCGTGTACGTGTTTTTTTTTTATATATATATTTTATTTTTCTTCTGGCTTTTGTATATCCGTCTTTTCTTTCTCCCTTCCCGTCGAGTTCGGTTCAGCCCCCGCCTGACCGCCTCGGGTCTCTCGCTTTTTCACCTGCCTGGATAGTCCTGGTTCGGCAGCTGCTTCTTGCCAGCCAGAACCTTAATTTTCCAAAAAATCCTGAGGGAGAGCCAGGAAAAAAAAAAAAAAGATCTTCAGTGATCCATCTAAAAATGCGCTTCTACTCTCTGCATCTCCGTAGCTCGGCCATCGATGGTAACAGTAATAATAATATTGTGTAGTAATAATTCTTAATCGAAAAAGTTAACACAATTTTCTTAATTCGCAATTCTGAGAGGTATCGTCGTTGATTTTTTTTTTTTAATTTTGTTTTCGTCACGAACACATCTTTTTTTTGCATAGTAATGTTACGAATTAGCGATAGAGATAACGGATAATCGGTAAATTTTCAATTTTCCAAATCTGCGCTGCAAATTGGAAAAGTTACTCTGGGGAAATAGCGCGTTTTCCTCTCACCTGCGTGGTCTTTTTTAGCGATGAAACACCTTGGCAATAAAATAGGATTTTTTTTTTTTTTTTAATACCATTTCTTTGGCGTTATTTTTTTCGTAAACTTTCGTACTCTCTCTCTCGTTTTTCGAACACCGTAATGCGCACGTATTTTACGTTTTCGAACACCTTAACTCGTATTTATGTCGTTGAACACCGTTCAGAACCGAGAGGGTATTAGATTTCAGGTTCCGCACATCTCCCCTTAATCAGTACACACCGGAAACATTCGCTGCACCCTTCTTGGTGGGAGGCTTTTCTAAGCCCAAGTAACTGAATATTGATCAAGAAAAAGCCTTTTGTTAGCTTTGCAGGGGGCTTCTAAATCAGTGTTTCCGAACCACCGGACTGCTTCGTCGCGGACTGCTGTGTCGGGTACGATTTTACCTCTAAAATTTGGCTTTCAGATACCAAAAAAATATGGCTAGACTACGCTCTAAATTACTCTTACGACGTCGAACGGAAAGGAAGAAGAGAGAAAAAAAAAAAAAGGTCATAACGATCTCGAGTCGTGTGAATTTTCGCGAAAATAATGCGTTCCCGCCCGTTAACGATTTTTCTCAATCCAGCTCACATTATAGCTAACGTTTGATAAGTGTTTTTTTTTCCTCCTCCGTGCGTATTACGTCGTGAATGGGTTTGAATTTCGACGCGTTTCTGGATAAATTTGCATAATTTAAAATACTGCCATCTGCCGATTGAAAAATTAACTACGGATAATTATCACTTAATACTAGCATTTTTTTTATATTTTTTAAAATATTTCCGAAACCTAAAAATCCGTCACTTGGCGATTTTGTAGATCACAACGTGGAAAAACTAATTTGAAATATTTAATGCATTCGTTTTCTACTCGGCGGAAGAAGTTTATATCAAATCAGATTAATGACGTCACTCGCCCCCCCGTTTAAATAAAGATGGTGGATTTTCTGTAGGATAACACGTCACATCTGGTATCGATCGGGAAGGGGTAAAACGGAGGAGATGACGTTTCCGATTCGAATTGCTTCTCTCCCCCTTCGGACATTTAATCTCGTTCTCTCGACGGGTCGATGGAGCGGATGCGCCCATCTCCCTCCTCTTCTTCCTTATCCCTCGCATCGCCGAATGGCATGTTCCGCGCGCGCAGCTGCGACACCTCCCCGCTCACAATGGGCCTGGTCGGTTTTAGCTCCGCCGTTCGCATTCCCCGCTTTTGTTGAACAAACAAGCGAGTTCTGGCTTAGAGTTGTGTTCTGTCTTATCTGTTTGGGGATACCTGCAGCGTTTCTTGTGTCTGGCATCGGCCACTCCGCCATCCCCCAATACTAGAGAGAGAGACATACGCACATTACACACAGGCAAGAAAGGAGAGACGTTAATTAGGTAAGTCTGTTATTTCGGGAAAAGGAAGAATTTTCCTATTTCTTTTTTGTGTTGAGAGTCTTCCGCCCCCTTCGCGTCTTGAACTTCTGCCCCAACCAGCGGCTTTCACCTCTCGGGGTGAAGTCCGCAACGTGCAAACTCTATTGTTCTTTATGCCCGTCACTGGTGCGACCGAGATATTTCGATCTTGTAAACATCCGAAAGGAAGGGATTAACCAGCTGGGGCTAGATACATCGCTTCCCTCCCCCGCGTCTCGCACCGAGGGGAAGGAAAAAAAAAACACGGTAGTGCTATGTTGCGGAGGAACCTTGTTTTTTTTATTTTTTTTTAACCACTGTACAGATCTGTAATATCGAATTTGGGACAACCGGTAGAGGCTTAACGGGTATTATGTGTCTCTGGGTTTTTAACTTGTTGAATGCGTTTTGTTTCCTGTGTTAAGATTGCGTTGCGGTTTTGTCATTCTTTGGTAGGGTGTTTACGGAATTAAGATTTGAGACCAGTTTATAAGGCGTAAATTAATCCGGTGATATGCCGTTTGTGAAATAAAAATGTGTAGTTCGTAAATACGGGGCAATGCGAAACGGATTTTTTTGGATTGCTTTTTTTAATCTGTTCGGACGATTAATAGCTGTCAGATTTTTGAGAAATCGTAGAAACTCGGAAAAAATTCGCTATCTTTCATTATCTCTCTCCTGGAAGCCAATTTTCTCGACCGGGCTTTCCGTTTATCAGCAAAAGGGGACTATTGCCCCCTCGAGATATTTTTAGCGGGCATTATAAAAGTTTTGGACTCTCAAGATTGCGATATTCGATGACCAGAATGTTGAGAGAGTAGTAATCAGAGGAAGTGAACATGTGGCACGGAAAGGCGGGAAATGCAGCAAAAGATTTTGGGAGGAGTAAAGTGTGTCATTTGCCGAATACGGGGAGCGTCCGCGACTCCTAACGACGTGTTTGCGTTCTGGCCTGTCCCCCCTCGTGTCGCGACGCGTCACGCATCCAATCGACGTCTTTGCGAAGCGGAGAGACGCAATGTTAAACGCAAAAGGAATTGGCAAATTGCCAAGTCCCGTTTTGGAAAAGTGCCAAAATAAGGTCCCCTTTTTCGTGTATGGGAGCGAGCAATCTTCTGTTCTACTACTACGCATATGACTGCGAGCAGCGCTTTTGTTTTAAGGGATTTGTCTATAAGGGAGTGCACCTGCCTGACTCCCCCGGGGGCAATCGTGTGATACCAGTAAGGAGCGCCTCCACCAATATTGCACAAGCGGCTAAGAGGGCTAAGGTCAACGACCCTCTCTCTCTTTTCTATTATTCTGCTGAAGTATGTGCATCCCTGGTGACCCTAATAGGTTATTTAACTCGTTTAAACGCATTATCTTACGCGGGTCAGATATTTTTTGAAAAATCATTTCTTAGTTCTCTCTCTCTTTCTCTCTCTCTGGCATCAGGGACCATTTCCAATTATCCCTCCAAGCCGGCAAGAGGAGGATAAAGCATAGCGAATCTCTGTACACAATTATGTAGCTGGCTTTCTCTCTCTCTCTCTCTCTCTCCAGTGCACTAATAACCCTTCAAACAGCTCGACTGCCGACAGCTAAGGGGGGCGTCGCCATGGCAACAGATCCAGTGCAGCATGAAATTGAAATGAAAGTGATTATGCGTACTGGAAATTTTGTCATAAAGACACTCAAGCGGGTCGAGAAAAATTGTCACGGAAAAATTGCGCGCGGGGAGCGCTCGAGTAATTTCATATATTCTCCTCCCAAAATTTAATATCGCTTCTACGAACACCTAGGCTTTACAAAGTGGCGGGACTGGAGCCGGGACGGTTGGCGAAACCGTAACCAACTATACGACCTTATCAGTTGGAGCAATATCTTTTGTCTTCAGTTATTCAGGAGATGAAAGGGTGGCCCCACGGTCCGGAAATGTGTCATGCGGGCCACTTGTCATTTTCTTTCTGCCCTTCTTTATCCCCCCCACACAGGACGAACCGGTTTGGTCAGTCGTAGAGGGGGGTGGACGTTAGGTATGTGGATGATTTCGCTGGTGTAATACCCTGTGCATTCCTGACATGCCGTCTTTATTACTAGCCGGTTATCCAATGGAAATAGTTTCCTACACTTCCTTTTTTTTTCTCACCGTTTTTGGACACGCCAGTCAATCCTCCAAATGATATTCGGTGCGGTATGCTGGACCCGTGCCATACCCGAATGGAATCTTTGAGAAAATTGCACCGTTCGGAGCGGTTCTCTTCTCTCATCTTCCCATCCTCAGTTTTCGAGGGCTGCAAAGGAAAACGGTAGACTTCGAGTCTCATCCGGGATACGGGTCTGTATCTGGTCTACGGGTCTGTATCTGGTCTACACTATATACCTCATTTCTCAATCGAAATGCCCCAGCTGTGCAGGCGATTATTGACCCGCACGTCAACTACGTGACTCGATGGGAAAAGAGCCAAGTAATCGATAGCAGAACTGAATTTTCTAAATGACATTGAACGGTATGTGATATACTTCTTACGTCACGTCACGTGACGATTCGAGACACCCCGGTAATTCATTGCCCCCATTACTCCAGCCGACGAGAACGATCTATTCAATCTCTATTAATTAAAATATAAATAATCTTAACCGAGCGAACGACGCGTGCATTAATTATAATTTTATCGACTTCGGGATTAGCGACAGTTTAGGAACCTTCCGAAGCCTTTTGAAACATAAAATAGGATTAATTTGCCCCAAAACACCTTGAGATGAATGAATGAAAAGGTTCTCGTTGTTCGTAAAATTACCTTCGTATCTATTGGCTTGTTACTCTGCTCCGATCGGAAATATTTTCATATTTTTGCACGTCCTAGTTACAGAAAATTGCTCCTTTTGTATGTTTTCGAATCGACGTCGTTTACTAATGATTAATTTTTCAAGAATAGCAAGCTTCAGAACGTTAAATACATCTTTAAATGCAATAATAATAGAGGATAGAGAGAGAGAGAAAGAGAGAGTAGATGACTTAGTGCAATCTTCATCGATTGAAAAAGTAAATTTAGAAAAGCCGTACGTTATTTAAAGTAAATATAAAAGTAATTTAAGGAATATATATTTAGCTAACTCTTTATCATTTTTTTCTTCGTGTCAACCAATTTAATGTCACTCAACTCCGTCTCTGAGTCATTGCCGCTTCCATTTTATTAATGATCAGATTTTCTACATTCTGACTAACCAGACAAACCAATTCGCGCATATTAAAATCTAATTTTTCGATATATTATTTGAAATAGTTTTACTACCTTCGCTTTAAAAAAAAAAAAAATTGCCTCTCTTCCGCAGTTACTTTATTTACTTACAAGTTAGTCTTTACCGGATTTTATCCCAGTTTATTATAAAATTCGTTGATTTTTGTAGTCTTCACTATTTAAAGGAAATACTCTAATATTAAAGTTTGTGTCTAGACTGCTATCACTTATTTAGACCTAGAGCTTAACATTGTCTTCACGGTAGCCATCAAAATCGTGCAGAGTTTAGTTTTTCGTTTAGTGCATAACCTGTACTTACTTGTTAGACTGTTCGTGGTCAATTTTTATTGAGTGCCAAGTTCTTATTAAATGTGATAAATGTGATTACTCTACGCACAAATTTTTCAATATCATGGATACAGTATTGCGCTTATTGTAAAGAAATGTGAAATTAATACTAGCTTGTTAAAAAAAAATCCTCTGGCAGGCTGTAGTTTGATCATACTCGGTTTAGACTTAATTAGGCAGTTTTGTGAAAGTATTAAAACTACAGAACTTGGTAAACACTCTGCTTTAACTATGTAACTTTCAAAACTCGAGCACTACAGCAAAGATAATAAATTTTAATATGGCACGACGTTTTCGGACAATATCAGTCCCTCATCATGTATATGGGTGTATATGGTACTGATGAGGGACTGATAGTGTCCGAAAACGTTATGCCATATTAAAATTTATTACCTCTGCTGTAGTGCTTGGGTTTTGAAAGTATTAAAACTATATAGATTCATTGTCTGTGTTGAATAGTCTTCGTAGTGAAAATGCGTAATAAAGAGATTATTTCACATATTGCACTTGCTGAAGAAAATTCCTAGTTTGACAGTTATACACAGTTAAGTACGCGAGACTCTATAAAAAAATTTGTTTTTCTTCCTGTCTTGCTCTAGATTAATAATATACAGATTTTCATTAGCAAAGATTCTTCTCGTAAAGTTATTGGTTAAAGTTTCTCATTCGTGAAGTAATTTTCGGAATGATTAGCCTGTCTTTCGTTACCGAATAAATCTAATCCAAACATCCGAGATCCTCCAGCAACTAAAAAAAAATTATTATTATTATTATTATTATTTTTTTACCAACACATGGGATTTTTCGATTTTCCTCTCATACCAGATGGTATTTCGAATCCGAGAATAAATAAAAACCTGTCAACTGCCACTGACAGTTAATACTTTGCCGCTAGGCTTTTGTTGTTGTTATTTTTTATTTTTTTTCTGTGACCTTCGTCTTGCGAGTAACTTTCGTCTAGATAGGTTTTTAAATTAGAATCGTTTGTTAAACGAATATATACATATAACGCCCATAAGACCACCTATCATTTTTCTAGGTCACCGACACCTTTTATTTTACTCGAGTTCTGACACGCGTTAAGACGATATGTAATTAACGAGGCTTACAGAAAGAAAATCCCTCGGAGACATTGCTTTAAAAGTTCCTAGAAGAGTTTCCGAAATTTGTCCCAAGGCTTGTGAACTAATTTGAAAAACCAGGCATATATCTGTTAAGAATTTCCGGACGGTAAGGAGTATGAGGTTTATTCAGGGTTGTAACGCATCTTTCCTCAGAATTTTAATTATTATCCACTTAATATCTTAAGGAAAAAAACGGACAGTTTGCTATTATGTTCAGGTTTTTTCCTGGTTGATTTGAGTATTATATATATATATAAAGTTCAACTTTGAATCGAAATACCATAAAAGTGCGCATTTCTCTCTTTCTCTCTCGTGTAACTATGATACAAGTTGGAACCCGAAATATTCTAGGTCTTCGCTGTTTGTTCCAGACCTTTGTATTGCTTCTCTGAAGCTAATATTGCTGCTATTGAATAGAACCTAATTTTGACTTTGATAAATTACAGGAAATCGCATTCGACCCCTACAAAACTTCTCCATTATTCCCAACAGTGTGTCCTTAGTGTGTGTCGACTGGTCAGAAAGGCATTTGTTTATGTAAGAAGGTCATATTTCCAAACAGAGGGGATACAGCATCTCTTTCGGGAGGTTGCAGTGGCTTGGTTTTTATGTCAAAAACAGTGAAGATAATGCCTTTTATCTACACTGGCTTTCTCTAATTTATCGAGTTTCGGTGGCTTTATAAATTCCAAAACGACTTTCGGTAGTCTCCACAATCAATGGAGAATTTTGTAAATTCGAATTTTTTTAAAAATTACCTAACGTGTTTAGTTTACGCGATCGTTCGCTGTCGAATAACGTTCGCATTATCTACCATAGAAAGCGTAAAAATATAAATTTTAATCGTTTGCCACCGAAGTAATCATCAAGTAGTGATGCGCACAGATTATTTTTATGTTTAATTAATACACGGAAATTTTACACTGCCTCGCAAACACCAGGATAACACGGCATTTCAGTGTTTGAGCACCATTCAGCGTTAATAGGTAGGAAAACTTAAAAAACCAATTGGTTAACGGTTCGTCACGTGTTAGTGTGCATATTGGCCTTGACTTCATTTCGTTAATGTCATATCCAATCAACTCTTAACGTTGGAATATATGTCGTCAAGAACGACATAAATTCTTAATACTGATTGGCAGTGGCGTACCCAGAGGGTGGTGGTCCGCTCCGGGCACCAAACTGAATGGGGGGCCAAGAACATATCATTACCATTCACCAGATACTTGTATAATTTTCAGTTCTTAAAAATTATTTAAGAAAATATGCGTTGAAAGTTAAAATAGATTTTTTTTTTTTTGAAGGGATAGAGGGGGTGCCAAAAAATACCGCCCCAGGTACCAAAGATGGTGGGTACGCCACTGCCGATTGGTTATATATCACTGTCACATTTATATTTATAACTCGCGACGACGACAGCCAATCAGCGTTACTAATTTCGAATTTTTGAAAACCGAGCATTGTTAAACATTATTACGTGTGTCGTCGCCTCATTGGTTACGATTTATTGCAATTATTATTTAAGATCCAATCAGCGTTAAGTAATTTGAATATTTGAAAATTCGGTGTCCCCCCGTTGGTCGGCGATTTCGAATGCCGCTCTCGTATTATTGGCCTGGAGCACTTACGACGTATCGAAATATTCAAACCTAATTTGTCGAAGATTAGATATTCGAAAACTCGAATTTTTTTTTTTTTTTTTCTTGTATCCCCGATTGCATATCGAACAGCATCACGTCCTACGCGATTATAGATCGGTACGTTTTCATTGGTCACGCTGTTTCGGAAACTGTAAAAAAAAAAATAAATAAATAAATAAATTAAGTAATGCAAACGGAGGTCGGATGCGATTCATTAATCGAACAGAAAATAAAATCGATTCGTATTGTTAATATTAAAAAATAAAAATTTCTTTCCAGTCAACAAAATTCAAAAATATCTTCGGGGAAATTTAATATTTCGAATTGCTTGAAAGAACTCGAAACTCATCTCGACACGCGAAATTTTTTTATTTTTTATTTTTTTTTTTTTTGAGGAACCAATTCATATAGGAAAAAAGGGGAAAGATACCTCCGAGGCAAATGTTTCGTTTAATAATGTAAAAGAAGAAAAAAAAAAAGGTCCATCGAAGGAAAATTCCAAATTGATTTCGGATAAATTGTATATTTGCGGAGTGAAGAGAACGAGTTAGATTGATTTTTAAGAATTTCTCCTTTTAAGGTGACGTCAGGACGGATTAATCGATTATTCCGCAAATTCTTCGATCGATCTGATTGCAGTATTTATAAAAGTTGTACTACCAACAACGGAAAACTACTGTTATTTCGAGAAAGAAACGATAAATCTCCCAGCTGTTTGCTTTTTTACTTCATCTTTAGATACGCCTCGTAATCGATGCGAATAATCGATTAGGGGGGAGGAAGAAGAGAGAGAGGAAAAAAAAAAAGGTGTCGATTCCTGCTTTATTAACTAGCCCTTTGCACTTAACGAAGGGAATTTGCGGACAATTGATTTTTAAATCGAATTTGGAGAGAGTTAATTGGTTAGTGGGTCTCGGCGCGAATGCACTTTATTGGCTTAACGTGTCAGGTGACGTCAGAGCGGGTCTATAGCTAATTTGTCGAAGATTCCGTTTTTGTTTTTCTTCTTCGTTTTAATCAACGCGATCGCTTGATTAGCTAACGGAAACCGAACGCCAGGCGCTCATTGGCCTACGGGCCGCCACGCGTTGCCACGCCATTGGTCAGGGGTGGTACTTTTTAAATTTTTGAATTAACGACGTTTTATAAGTTTACGGATCGTGACGTATTATCAGTAATAATTGGTTTACGATTGGTTAACGGAAATTAATGGACATCCGTTATTGAATTTAACTAAAATGAAATTTAAATCCGTTTTTTTTTTTTTTTTTTTTTTGATTTAGTGGTTTTTGTTATATTTATTTCGACCTATTAAAATTCGCTCATTAATTAATGGCGTAGTGCTTCGGAAAAGGTTTCGGGTGTCGGTTTTAAAAAAAAGGGAAAACGCCCGTTTGGGCTGAGTTAGGGCGTCAAAAAATGTTGGCGATCACGTGACCGGCTTATGCGGGCTTTATATTGGAACCCGGTTGGGAGATACTCCCTGAGGCCATTCTTTTCAGAAAACTCTCCTTTAATAGGTCTGCCCTTTCAATAAAAGCACGAATTGTGAGTAATTGGGGACGGGAGGTCTTCACCCCAAAACGTATCGATTGCATTAACAGTCTTCGCACATATGCCCTTTCATTCTTCTTAAAACTTCAGACCTAATTGGCTCTAACGACCGTGACTCTCTTCCATTGTTTCGTTGTCTTCTTTTTTTTCTCTCTCTCTCTCTCCTACCTTCTCCTTTTACAGAAAAATGCTTATAGCCTGTGACAAATTATATATTTATACATTTATGATAAGCAGCGAAAATTGTTTTTGCCTTTATCAAGCGTGGTGCTTTGTCGTTCTAGTCACGTGTTCAACCACGTGTGGCTGTGTTTTCAAAAATAGCCGTCCACCTCGGAAAGAGGGAACAATAGTATTAATGCGCCACTTACTCCTGATACAATCTTCCATGCTAAGAGGACTTCTAATAATAACTTTAGTTTCTTTTTTAATATAATGTGTAGTACTCGCTCCAGATTATTTTCTTTGACATCATCTTTCCATCTTTTGTACCGTTCGGGGTGTGTCGTGCCCTATCTCCACCCGGAGGCCTCATATACCAGTTCTTAGGGGCCTCTATTCTTATTTTCCTCTCTCTCTTTTTTTTTTTTTTTAATCTGACCGGGGTCACAGAAATGCGCAAAAATACAACCTCATATCGGTATTGGTGTTCTAAATTACACGTCGAAGAATTTTTATATATATTATATATATATATAGAAAAAAAAAATCGATACTGGCGTCGTTCCAACTTTTATGATTTTTTTTTCTCCTCCTCTCTCTCGTTCCCATATCTTATTTTTCCAACTGACAACCAGAAAAAAATTGCAGTCAAACTAACAGGTTCGCTAGTGAGGGGGGTTGGCACCAACCAGAAATCGAGCCCCTCTGGAAAGGAAAAGGGAAAAGGAGG
>WUQG02191094.1:0-22227 GCA_011317285.2 Androctonus mauritanicus
GTATAATTTGTACATTGATACACATTATACGAAATGTTCCAAAGTGATTTTCAATTTTTATTGCTTAAACTACTGTAAAAATTACGGAAGGAGAATTTTTAACAATACTGAAAAATAAATCGTACACGTGAGACTCGTAGCTCAAGATTATTTGACCATATTAAACTCACTGAGTGTTTGTCTATTTTTTTAGAATTGTGTGGGTAGTTTGGTTTCACCCAAACCACCCTTTCTCGACAGAATGGAAAGAGTAAAGCCAAATCGTATTGTAGTTGCTAGCTTCGCACGGTTGTAAGTGTGATAGTTTTCTTACTCTCTTACGGTGTTCCGGTATTCTATCCATCCTCTCATCGTATTTAATGGCTATATGAAGACATTGAAAAGACGGTATTGAAACTATCTCTAAATACTATCAAATTTTATAGATAATTGTCATCATTTGTTGTTTTTAAAAAAATAAATTAATAAAATGTGATATTTGACGGTCTGTACGGTAATGCCATCTAGTGGCGATAATGATGACAAATTTGAAATTTTTCGATTAAAATTTAGTAAAGTTAGAAATAAAACAAAGTAAAATAATTTATAAATATGATTTTGTAAATTCTAGTTGAAATAAAATAAATATTTTTTTTTTTCAAAAATAAAAGACGTGATGTTGATGTAAGATTTAGTGAATGATACGATATGCGAATATACTGTATGTAGGTAATTAATTTATTATTATAAGTTTTGTTTATGATATAAATATTTTTTCTACGTTATTAATATTAAAAAAGATTTAAATAGTTTCTTATAAATAAGATATGATCTGTTCTTTAGGAAGAATTATTGTATACAAAGTTGCATTTAGAAATTAAGCCTTTTACTGTAGACTAAAAAAGTAAGTGTAATACCATTTTCTGCATTTTTACGCTTTTTTTTGTTATACAGCAATTTGTACTGGAACGAGCCAAAATTATAATGCCCAAGAGAAACAACGAACAGATGAATTAAATCAATATAAAAATATTGATACTTTGAGATGACTAAAAGAAATTTTTCCTTTCATTTAAATTTATAAATGTTTTTTTTAAAAATGCTTATTTAGATATTAGTTCGAATTTATCCAGAGGAATATTTATGAATAATTAAATATCTATGAAATTTAAATATGTTTAAATTTTCATCAAACGAAAAATTAGTAAAAATTTATATAATTTTTTTACGATATATATACAGTGCTGTAATTTATAATTGCAATAATGATATTGCTATGATTTAGAAAGGCCTAATCTTAATACCATTAAAGTATGCTAAAATTACAAAATAGAGGATGTAGTGCTTCCAGTTAGAAGTTTTAAAAAATTATTATTATACAAAATAAGATCAATCCCCTTGAGTGAAAAAAATCATTAAATAAAAATATATAGAAAGTCTGTGATGAAACCCGGTGATTATTCTTTTAAAAATATCAGTCAGAAATACCAGCCAACATAATATTTTTATTGTTATAAATTATCTGGTTTCAACTGAAACCTGCAATATTTTTTTAATCATAAAAATATTTTGAACAGAGCCTGCATATAAATTATAAATAACTATTCTTTATTATCATTTTGGTTTAAAACTGCTACTATGTTCGAAAATTTTAATCATATTTTTCATTGTAGGATATTCATTAAGAATGTTTCTATAATAATATACTATATATAAATTTTTAATAATTAAAAGAATTTATTATTTGATTTTATAATTAAGTCGAATTTAGTCGTAAACACTTTTAAATAATATATTTTTGTATCGCACTAAATTTTATAAAAATTTAATGTGGATACAAAAATATATTATTTAAAACTGTTTTTTCTTTTTAGTTATATATAAGCATTTATTATTATTATTATTAAAATATATTTTTGTTTCGATTTACATCTTTATTAGAACAATATTCATTTTTGAATTTCAAATGCTTGAATTACAATATTTTAAATCTCATTTATATCGAATATGCTGAATTTAGCTTTACATATTTTTTATATATAACGTTATTTTCGTCATTGTAAACTATGATTGTTAAATAAATTTAAACATTCATTTTATTTTTATTGTAAAAGTTCGTATTAAATTCAGCATAGATGTATATATAAATCAATATTTTTAGCATATTTTCCCAAATGAAGTTAAGCTTATAAGATCACCTTGTCTTATATCTGTGTTCTCATTAAAATTAATAACTTTTGAATAATTAGTTAATTTTCGTGAATTTTCTAACAATTTCTGTCATTAAATGTGGGCTGCATCTTTTAACCCCTACAACTTTTATCTATTTAAAAATTGCGAACATTCAAACTTTTCAGCTCTCCTCCACTGAAGGTGATACAACAGTCGGAATTAGTCATCCTGATAATACAACCTCTGCTCCTAGTTCACATTGATGAACAAACTTTTAAGTGCGTATTTTATAATAATTTTAAAATAATAATCATATTCGGAAAGTAGTTCTCTCCAGAACCGGTTGTTAGATTAGAGTATTAAAATTCAGTAAATATAATTCTATCTGACTTGTGAGGTAAATAAAATGATTATTTTCAAAATAAATTCTAAATTATTTATTATATTGTAATTAATTTTGTAATTCTAAAAATGTTTTTTTTTATAGTTATTGTATATTATTAAGATTATTATTATATAGAAAATTTTAATATAATTAATATTTAAATATAAAAATATAGAAAATATTAATTATATTTCGGTATTCTTTTATTTCGAATAGTAGCAATGCAAATTTCGAATAGTTAGCAATTGCTAACTATTCGAAATAAAAGAATATTGAAAATCTTAATATTTCCTTTTTCGGAAATAGTGTCTGTAAATAATTTAAATTGTTCTGGAGTAGTCCTCTTCAATATAGTAATAGCTTAAAAAATCCCTAGTTTTTATAAAATACATTGAAACTTCTTGTAAAAATTCGTATTAAATTTAGAACTGATGTATTAAATCAATATCTTTAGCATATTTTCCTTAAGAAAGTTAAGCCTTACTCTGGTTAAGCTTTATAAGATCATCGTGTTCGTTTATATAAATCTAATTAGTAGTGTGTTGAAAGAAGTTTTTATAAAACATATCTCTTAATTATTCATTTTTGGGACAATATTTAATTTTACTTAATTTAAAAATTATATATGAATCAAAATTCTATTTTATATCGTACTCAGACTACTGTATACATATATTATATATTCTTTAGATTTATATGCTGACACTATATATTCAATTTTGTGTAACCTTTACATGGCAAAATCCACATGAAAATATCTAAATTTTTTACTGATTATATGTTGTTGTCCTAAACTCAGAATTTTTTTTATCCGAGGCAATGAATTGCACTCCTATATCAGCAATCATAAATGTGTCGATAAGAGAACAGCAAAAAATCAAGGTTCTATTGTTTTGAAACCGAACTTTCTGTTACCATTATCCTTCAGATTTTCTGTTTCAAAATTTAGAGCGTAAAAATTTATTACTTTCAAGCATTACAAAAATAAAATTTGTCTAGTTCTCGCTGATGATTCCACTAATCAAAATTATATTCAAAAACAATTATGGAAAGATAAAAGTTTTTCCAGATTATCAAAAATTTATGGTGTTTTAAAACATATTAATGAAAGCATGAAATATGACTAATATAAATTAAAATGAAGATTTTTATAAACAAGATACTAAACAATAGATATTTAACATTAATATTTTTAAATGAGATTATTAACAACATTCTAAGAAATGAAAAAGAAAATTTTTTAATTCCATTTCTAGTAATCGCAATTCAAAATGGTGACCATCGTACCGACTTTTTCAAGTTATTTTCTTTGTCTTATTTTCAATTTCCTGATTTTATATTTAAGACAGCTCTAAAAATATAAAATAGGCGTTTCATTGCGATTAATAAATAAGCACCAATTTTTCCATTCTGGGTTTATTTTATTTTTTTTTTATATGTTTATTAATAAATTTGAAAACTTCGAATATGCAATATTAGTAAAAAAAAGTAAATTAACTAAACTAACTTAAATTTAATAATAATAAAATGATAACAGTAAACAGTAATGTTAATAATAAAATTTATTTTTCAACAAATAAACTAATTTATTTGTTATATTTAAAACATTACGAAAATTCTACAAAATTTTTAAAATTCGTTTTGAACTATTGTAAATTTAAATTTTAATAAAAAAAACAATTTTTTTTCATGGATTTGAACATCTGCTATAGAATACAAAACAGTATTCAGAAAGAAAAAACTACCGTATTAATTAAATCTCGGGAAAATCGTACAAAAATTTGGATACAGTATTTTAGACGTTGAAATAAACAGCAACCAAAAAAATTTATAATACAAACACAGTACTATAAAAAATTTTATGTTAAGTTGTATTTTTTTTCTTTGCTGTTAAAATTTTTAAAATAGTTTTTGACTCTGAGGAAAATTCTTTAGATAAATTATTTTTTAAATTCGTAATATATTATATAAATTAGTATAAATGATATTGAAATAAAAATTTAATAATCGACATTGTTTTAAAAATTGCATAGTTTGTTAAAAAATTGAATTATCTAGTAAATTCTGTTCCAATTGTAATGTTTTGATTTTTATCTTAATACAGTAATAATTTTTTATTTTCTTTCAATGATAATCTTTGAAAATATAATTTAATAAATGTATTAAAACGAAATTATATTAACCAAAAAATAAATTATTACTTTTTTAGTGAATTTACTTCATACATTATTATATTTATTTAAAAATTATATTTGTTTAATAAAAAAACTTCTTTCGAAAAATTTACCTCTTAAATCTGAGCGAATTATTTTTAAATATTTTCAAATTAACTTTACTGAATACTAAAGTAAAAAAAATAAAAAAAATCAAAAGATTGTGACGAACTAGTGCGAAGATATACTATTTTTAGTTAAAGCAATTAAATTTAAAATTGCACGAAACAATACATCTGTCTTGCTATTATATAAGGCTGATTAATATCATGTAAGTACTAAATTTAGTTTAAAGTAGCTCAAGAATCTCGTTTAACTTTATATTCGCATGTGTATACTGTATAGAGTATTGGAAGATTAGAAATTTAATTATAGGATTCATTGTCAACAAATCGATTCGAAAGTTTATCCATTTTGATGATGATTTAGATAATTTATTAGTCCA
Source organism: Androctonus mauritanicus (assembly GCA_011317285.2). Lineage (NCBI taxonomy): Eukaryota > Metazoa > Arthropoda > Arachnida > Scorpiones > Buthidae > Androctonus > Androctonus mauritanicus. The sequence continues at coordinate 5,195 of WUQG02191094.1, forward strand.
AATTAAATAATTAAAAAAAATTCAGAAAATGAATAAAGCTAATATATAAAATTATTTAGCCTTACTGTTTTTAATAAGGAAAAAAAAAATGCAAATGCATGTAAGATCTTTAACTAAAACTACGATAATATAAAAACCAAATGCCAGAACAAATTACTGTGTATACATAATTATTTTTAAAGATATTGAATAGTTTGAGGATAAATATAATAAAATTAGATTTATATTAACATAAATCATTTTTATATGCTAACTTGAATTTAGCTTCACGTGTCTTATCTAAAATTCAATCTTTTGCATGGCTGTTACAATAAGCCAAATTTGTATGCATATACAAAAAAAAAAAAAACTAGATGAATTTGGCGATTTTGACTTTAAGCCATTTCATGTATCACGTAAGATAGAGCAAAAACTATTTATTTAATTCTATATTTCTTGAAAATCAAATAAATATGATTTGCATAACCAAACATTATACGAATTTTATTGTAATTTAAAAGCCTTAATTAATAGATATTTAAATTTATTTAGATTTACATTATACATTTGACATTTGTATTGCTTAATAAAAAATCATTGTGGAATCTAAATTTTGTGAAAATTTGATATTCCACTACTATGTTTTCTCTTGTTCGGATTCGTTTTATATTAAGATAAAGAATTAGAAGAAAAACGAAAGTTTTGGTAACTGTTGATTCTACAGCCATTAAAATCAATATTGTTGTTGATATTGATTTTAATAGTTGTGAAAAGCTGGAGAACAGATGCCACGAAGCACGTTTAATTCAAAAAACGCTAATCAGTATAAACATATCATTAATCAACCATTATATGATGATGATGATGATAGAGAAAAATAGAATGAAAGAAAAAATACAATGTTTTAACATACTGAATTGTCAGAGTAAACTTTGTTTCCATCTTTCTTTTGTTTGATTATTCGATTTAAACACAGTTGACATTGTCTTCGATTTTCCATCACGTTCGACCTTCATGTTTTACTTTCAAATAAAAAAAGAAACCTCTCCATAAAACTATCTGTATCAGGGCGGTACCTTCATTTTTATATCTACAGTGCCACCCATTACTTCCATTAAAAGACTATTTCTCGAATTTCAGATTACAAATATCGTGATTAATATTTTTTAAAAATATTAATTTAAAATTAAGTGCTTTTATAAATTTGTTACTTGTAATCTAAAGTTTAACATCTAGTTTTATGTTCTTGCCAAATATTGAATTTTATGTATTTCTTGGAAGTTGTTATTTTTTAATCCGAGAGTTTGTAATTTGTGTCATTTCCATTCTAGCATGAAAGTTATTTTTCTAAGCTAATGCCACGCCCAGTTATTGATGAATAGTGTGTTCATGATTTGTAACGAATCGAAAATATGTTGTCCATAAAAGATAAAATTATTTTTCTATTTTTAGCTGCATTTTGTTTCGGAAACGAAAACGTGTATTAATATTGTATTGTTCACTTACCTCCATTCCTATTTCAACATTCGTTATGGTAAACCTACGCTAAATTCTCTGAAACCATTTTGACTTTGTTTTACTTTGATTTTTTTTTTAAAGATCACTTTTCCTTAAAGTAAGAGTTATGAATTTTTGCATACTGTAGGCCTTCTGTTTATTTATACTTTGATTTGTAAAATTTTGATATAATGTATGTTGTTTTATTATATACCTCTGTTTCAAATTAATTAAAACCGGCATCACAAAGTAGATTTTTATTTTTCATCGTGATCTATTGGATATATTTGAATTATTATTTTTCATTTTATTATTATCAGTTTCTTAAATGCTAAATATTTAAGTACTTATACAAAATTAATAAATTGTCTTTCTAAAAACAAAAATAATGGAACATCAAAACAAATTGAAAACTGAAATCTGTGGTCACATATTCTTGAAAAACATATTTAATCATTCAGATCTCCACATTCTTAGAGAGGAATATAACAGATAAATCAGTAAAGATCTTATCATTTCTCTTCTTTTGCATTATCATCATCAAGTTCGAAAATTCAAAGATGAGCCAAAGATAGCAATAAATATATTGAAAAATGATCTCTGAAATTTAATTTTTTAGTATATTGTGTGATTAACAATTTCTAATTTCTTTTACTTAGAATGTATGGATTTTGAATTATTTTTAAAATATAAATTGCTACATATATGTTTTTTGTTAATACAATATAATAATAAAACCAAAAAATATTCGCACCAAATGTTTACGCCATCACGTAGTTTTAAACAACTTCAAATTATTTAAACTATGATGCATCTTGGAATATAAATAGAACGGATTGTTGAATGCATTGAAGCCAAGATGTGCTTAAATTTTTATATAAAAATTTTTATCGTGTCATTGTTTCAATATGAAAGCATATGTATGCCGTACTATATTTATGAACTAATGAAACTGATAAGTTAATGGAACATAAATTTTATGCTTCTAATAATATATTTTTCAGATGTTTTTATATTCTTTTTAAGATAATATTAGTGTCATGCTTTTTAGTAAATTGTTTTTGTTGCATTAAATGTAAGTGCAATTAACCTTTAAATAAATGATAAAAATATCGTCTTGAAGTTCTAAACATAATCCAATTTATAGGATCGCATATTGTTTCTTTAAATAATCATATAAGAAATTACAGTAAAATGACTGATGTGTTTTTATAAAGTTAACTTCTTGATGTGAAAAATAAAAATATTTTCTATAGTTTTTTTTTTCGAAAATTACTGTTTAAGAAAATGTATAATTTCAGAAATTATATAAATCAAGAAACCTTTTTTCTAATGTTTTTATGCAATATGTATCATTTTATCTTTACCATTATCACCAAACTATTTCAGAAGAAAATAAATTTAAAGAGAAAATAAAACTTATATTTAAGAATGCAATAATAGAATAAAATCTGAAATGTAATTTTTATGTTGTTTAGTTTGATTGGAAAATCGTATTTTTTTATTCGTAGAAAATTTGCAATTTTTATTGAAAGCATTTTCCTTGATTATATTGAAACATTTTCGATAGATAACAATCTGCAATAGTTAAATAATCCTTATCGAAGAATGTGAACCATAAAAATTTCTGGAGTTACCTGGATATTGATTTACGTATTTTCCATTTTTCTAGTATTTCATTATTTTTGAAAATATACGTATCATCTAGTAATCTAACTGCATTATTGGTGCCATCCACATCTGTTACATTATTTTCTTCGAGAAAAATATATATATATTCTCCAGAAATTGATTTTATGTAGAAAGAACAAAACAGAAAACAAGACATCAGAATGAAACACAAATTAAATGCAATTGGGTGAAAATAATTAAACAATACGTTGAAATTAGGATAAAATATCAAATTAGAGCTAATTAAAAATTAATCGGAAACTAATAAAAAATGAAAATCCATTAAAATATGCATTGATAATATCTAGTAATAGAATAAACTCAGCAGTTCTAATGAAAATAAAATCTGAGAAAACGGTAGAAAAATATCTTCAGCAAATGAATTAATTATAATAAATTCAACGACATACCGACTAATATTAAATTAATAACTATTCATTTAGGTTTCATTAAGCTAAATAAATTATTATATATAAATACGATTAAATGTAATATTTGAAATTTATTTTTATTAAAATATTTTCTCTCTTTATCAACAAATTATATAAAAAAATAATTTTATAGTAATATGTATAGTAAATATAATTTTTTATGGAATTTAATATATAGCCTACTTGTGATAAAGTTAAGATCTATAGATATAAAGTGGGTTCATGTCCTTTAAATATTATTCAGAATTTGTAACCGGTAAACAAATTAAAAGATTTGTTGTCGAACAGAATAAAACGATTAATTTGCCGTGTGCTGCATTATATATCTAGAAACAATTTTCGTAATGGATTTTTAATGCTTTAAAAATCTAGTGCAGAAACTTAGACTAGAAAAAATATTACTGTATGTAGATACGGTATTATTTTTTCGAGTCTAGGTTTCTGCACTTTTAATCTAAGCTAAGTGTATATAGTAAAAGTAACTCAATATTTGTATAAACTTGAATGTAATAGTAGAAGTTATAAATCTCTAGTATAAACATTTAAAATACCTTTCAATAAAAAATTAAATTTACAATAAATTTTCGATTATTTTAATTTCTATTAATCAAAATTTCATTCTTCGCGTAACTAAATAAATCAGCAGAAAATGTGTTTAAGTAAATATTTTCGGTTGATTGTGCGACGTTTTAATTAATTTTTAAATTAAATTAATATAAGAATGAAATCTTAGTAGTTTGTATATAGTATAGTGAAAGGTTAATTTTAGAATGAACGAATAACAACACTTTCAATAAATATATTCTTAGTAACTTAGTTGTTTTTATCGATGTAATCATAGTATAGATATAGTAAAATCTTCAAAAGAAAAATTTTTGATTATTATTTTTTTTGAGGAAATATTAATTCCGTATTCGGATAGTCACAATACAATGCAGTACTTTAATTTTAAAATAATTCCGTCTATTTGGATGTTCAGTGCTTATAAGGATAAAGATTATAAATATTTTCAGATTAACGATAATAATCATTAATTAATTTTTGTAAATTAAGACACATTAAAGCTTTCATTAACATAATTCATTGTTGTTTAAACAGAATTTGTAAGAATTGCAAATCATGAGTGTATTTATAGGAATCTTTATAATTTTCATTACACACTTGAATAGCTTTCAAAATGATTTTGAAATAATTTTAGTTATTTTTTTATAAATATTCATATTTTACAATTAATTTGTAAATCAAATATTAAGAAAATAAGTCTAATAATCCTAAATAGCTTTAAATTAAAAAAAAAAATGTAGCGATATACACTCTCATTAGATTAAATAGATAAATTTTATACGGCTTTGATTATTTTTAAAGTTGAAATACTATACAGTAGGTTGAATTGTATTAAATTAAAGTATAAAAAAAATTTATCACAAAAACTCTTTTAAATGCATAACATAAACTCACGCAAAAATATTATGATTACATATTTTACGATGATATATATGTTTCTTATTATGCGTCATTATTTCTCTTTAGATTTATTAAAGATATAAATAATAGTAATGTAAGATTTAATAATAGTAATTCAATTGAATTTTTAAAAAATACAAGCTATTATAGTAATATAAGGAAAATACTTGAGTTTTTAAATAGATGACGGAAGAATTTACTAGATATATTATTATTTTAACTGCTTTGATAGTAAAAACAATTAACTGAAAAGAATTTTGCTATTAAATGTTCACTAAGGAAGAATATAAAAAAAAAATTGGAAAAAACGCTTCAATCAATATTTTGATCCTTTAAGGCAGTGTTTTTCAAACTGTGGGGCGCGTCTCAGTGGCGTACCAAGGGGGCAGAGGAGGCGGACCGCCCCGGGCTTCTGATCAGGGGGGTCTCCGAAGAACCTTAAGTTTTAAGTATATGTATCTATATGTAGGAATATAAAAAAAGAGATTTTGTATTCTGGGAGGAGGATTACATTTATTTAACCATTTATTTAATCGAAATTAACTATTTAATCTTGATTAAATAAATATTAATTATATATTTGTGTTGACATTTGGTATGGTGATCATTCCAATTAGGGGGCCCAGGGAAATTTTCGCCCCGGGCCTCGGTAGCTGTAGGTCCGCCATTGCGCGCCTCACTAGAGGGGGCGCGAGTTTATTGCGAGATGAACGTACAAGAATTAACAAAAACATCATTTTTGATACAAAAATGAATCAATACATAGATATATGTATCCAGAAACTTTCTGTTATAGCTGTTTTAAAAACAAAATATCGATATCGTCTAGTGATTGAAAAAGAATTGCGAAATAGCGATATCTTCCTTCAAACTAGATTTGAGAGAATTTGTGCTGAAAAATAAGCCCATCCATCCGATTAAATATTATGTTGTATTAAATATGTATTCTGTTTTTCGTAAGGTTTGTTTAATTGTATTAAAAATCATTACACCATAATAAATAATATATTTTTTATGTATAAGAACTTATACAAAATTTGGTATATTGTTTTGTAGTAATAAATTGTAAGTAGAAAATATTTATAAAATTAGACTGTTACGAAAATGTGAGAGGCGTATCAATTTTTTACGAGAAAGGGCGCAGAGACAAAGTTTGGAAACCGCTGCTTTAAAGCATAGTGGATTTACAATACAGCCAGATTTGATACGGTATGTAAATTATTAATATTTATATTAGTAATTTGCTGATATATACTGTATTGTGTGTAAGCATATAATAATATAATGTGTGTCTCATTTAAAACTTTTTAAAAATATTTTAGTTAAAATATAGCAAATTTTTCATAGTAAAATTTAATCATCACATTGTTAATAAATACTAGTTGATAAACTGCTTATGATAAAAAAGAAATATTTTATATATATAGTATATTTAAAACAGAACGAAAGTAATTTTGATGTTTTTTTCTCTTAAGCCATATAATAAAATAGGTTTCCATTTAATAGTTTTGAATGAATTTTAAAAAAATCAATGGATAAATTTAAACAAAACCATTACACTGTCTTACAACTAAAAAAAATATCGTAAAAATTGCATTATTATACTTTGAGTTCAGAAAAAAACTTTTAAATTTCATATTAAAAAGGCATTCCTCGAAGTTTCTCTCCTATTGATTATTTTTTATAACGAGATAAATAAAATTCAATACAATTGCGAAGCAATAAAAGAAACAGATTTTTCTTTTAACGTTCAGTTACATTAATAACGACGATAATTTCTTTTTGAAAAAAAAAACACAACTCATAGGTTTATCTGGTCTGATCGATGTTTTCTGTAGTGGTATGCTAAAGCCTCCTAGAGAAAAATACACGTAGTACTCCCAATGTTATTGTGACTTCCCTCGTAGTAAATCAACTCTTCCAAATCAGCTGTCTGATCACGTGGTATGACCACCTGCGCCCCGGCGTAGTCGATGAGACCATGCGACACACCGTGACGTCAGGCAACTTGAAAGCCGTAGTTTTATCGGAGACGTTGGCTGCAGCATTTGTTGGAAGAAACGGCCGGCCGTAGGGTTTGCAAAGTTTGCTTTGGCAGCCCTTTACAAACAATTCATTTGTTTTAGTTTAATTTTTTCCGAGTCATTTTAATTTTGGATGAAGTATATTTTTAACGGAATGTTCGTTTTAAATTTTATGTGGTGAGTGTGTTTACAGTTTTGCTCTTTTTAAACTTTCAGAAATCGCTACATATAATTTTTTTTTCTTTTTTAATTTCGACGATAATATGTTTATACTGTAGTGGTATTCACTAGCCTAAATACTATATATTTTTTGTAGCCCACATCAATTTTTTAAGGGTGGAGTAAGCCCTAGTTAGGTGTGCCTTTTGTTTATTGTTTTTGTTATAATAAAACTTGCTTGGAAACAGTCCAATGAATGTTTTTAATAAAATGGTAGATAAATTCTATTTTTACTAATAATTCTAGCGAAGAAATACTGTATTAAAAATCTGTATAATACAATAAACTTGCTGCTGAACCCGTTTACAGTACTAACTATATACAGTATATATTTATATTAAGTGATGATCGACTCATTTTAATAAATGATTTAAATGACTTAAAAATTGTTTATATTTATAAAATTAATGTAAACAAATTTATTTATTATTTAGCATGCGGATTTATGATTTCTGGTTTTTCTTTATCCATGTTTGTGCGATTTGATGATTTCGCACTCGAATTTCGTCATATATAACTAGAGTTACTGCATACTGTGTTCATTTTTTAAGAATTTTGCTAAAAATGATTTATCGATAACAAATTGATGTTAACTTTTTAACCTAATTCTTAATTAGATGAAAATTCTCCCACTCTTTTATAAAGATTCTGCATTTTTTGTAAAAAAAATAGGCCAAACGTTTAGCATATATAAATTTTAATGGGTTGAAGATTTTTCCGGAAGTAAATTAATATAATGTGATGCCAATAGACGTTGCTTAATGATTGATTGGGAAAAATTATAATTACAGGGAAATGTTTAAATTGTAGATAGCATCAATTTATGCCAGGTTCATTTACATGAAAATCCGTTTCTTTTTTTAAATGACTATATGCAATATTTTGACATATTTATAAATTTGGAATATATAAAATATATACTCGATGTAAATAATCGGAATAATTAGGACAGCTTAAAATAGCCCAGAAGTGTTTATTTTGTAAACATCAACGGTTAGCAAATTTTAAAATAAATATTGAAAGATATTTAAAACTAAATATATTTTATTTGATTAAAGCAGAATTTCGGGCGATGCTGAGTACTTTAGATTAAATAAATTCAGTTAAAATTTATTACAAATCGTTGTTAAATAATTTGAATATTGGATATCGATAAACTTTTTTTTATAAGTAAAACATCTGATTTTAATGAAATAAAATGTATTTTATTAGTTTGCAGCTTTATCTGTTTATTCTTTGTAAAATTAATTATTAAACCGAAATATTTTTAAGAATTTAAAACTGGTATTTCTTATCTATAATCCAGTAATTACTGGATTACATACTATATATTTGAAACAAATAAACGCAGTAAATATCTGTTAGAGAATGGATGATCCCATTTTCAGAATTTTCCTGCATTATTTGTAGTTTCTAGATGTTTTCAGAACTAATTATTCTAGTTTTAATATCTGTTTCGATATATTCAAAAGTTTTGTAAACTAATGCATTAATTTGATTTATTAATTCTTTTCATTGATTACTACAAAGAGTATTTGATTAGCTTATATAATGTATGCATTGCGAAGTCATTGTACTGTTAAAACAATTGATGCTTTTTCGTCTTTCATGAGGCAGATGTTATCTCAGAAATGAGGTTATTCTATCGTCAATTTCAATATACAGTAATTTCTTATAACATCAAGATTTCGTATTGATTTTAATCATTATATTTATAAAAGCATAAATTCAATTTATTATTTTAAAATTCAGTTTGACGTTCATCTTTTAATTAATGTTTTATAAGTACGTTAAGTGATATTTTACATTTTAATTTATTATTTATTAGTCTATAATTACTGTATTTTCAAATTATAAGTTATTTTTCTTAAGCTTTGCGACATGATACATCGTTGACCAAAGTCCAAAAATATTGTGTTCATTATGTAGTATTTAATATACAATAGTATAATTTTGTTGTTATTTAATATTTTATTTTATTACTATAATTGTCTAGTAATTAATATTCTTCAGTCATAATATATTTGATTGTTTATATTCAGTTGTAATCAGTTGTTTGATTACTTCTATTTTAATTCATTTACATCACTAATATTTTCCCTAATTAATGATTTCTAAATAGTGCATTTATATTTACAAATACCTTTCTTATCCATTTTAATTAAATATTATAATATAAATATGTCACAAATTTAGAAATAATTGATTTTGTAACGGGTTAATAATTGCTTAATTTATTATTTTTCATTTACTAACATTTTGAAGGTTTATATTTTGTTAAATTTATAAATAACTAACTATTAAATTTTGTTTCTAAATGTTATATTGTTATACTGAACAATTTGTAAAGTGTTTCGTGAATTTGAATTCGTTTAAAATGCTTAAACATATGCACAAATGCCACTTAAATTGCTATAAATTAAAAATTATGTAGTCATATCCTTTTGTCTAGAGATGAATCTTATATCGTATAAAACGTTAAACAGCATAGTTATTGTTCATATAGAAAGTTGCTGATCATCATTCTAGAGAAAATAATTAAGAGAGATTATCGTATTTTCATTGATTTAACTGATTTTTATGTAAGCTTTAAAAATAGCATTCATACCAGTTTTTTTAATTATAAGAATCTAAATTTAAATATAATCAGAAATAATTTATATTTAATAATTATATATAAACATAGTTGATCTATGTTAATATATAAATATTCTCTATTTTTTTCAAATGTTTTCCAGTTAATAATGGGATTTGTAATTATTAAAAATGTCAGGTATCTTGTTTAAAAAAATTAAAAAAACGAGTAGTGTTGAATTTATTCTCGTATTAGCAAATTGAAGCTAAAGATATCCAGTTAAGTTTGTTTTATATAAATAATTCGTTTTCAATATTTAAAATATAATTTAAATATTTTTATGTTAAAAATATAAAAATATTTAACTTTTAGGAAGCCCGGATATCTTCACGGATGCGATAAGTTTAGTGATGAACATTTGTGTATTTTACCGCCATATATCACTATATGTAGATTATAGTGGCCACAATTTGAATTTCTTATTCGTGAAATAATCGTTCTCATTAAAATTACTGTAATTCGATCAATCTCCCGTTTCGTACGGTTTAATAATAATAATGGAAAACAAGAAAATGTATTAAGCATTTGTTGTGAATCTAACAGAAAATTTTATACTTTTCGCTTGGTGAAATAGTTTCTCTTTTAAGAATTCATTAAATTCATTAAAATAATTAAATTTAGCGTATTTGCTAATTTGAAAAATTAATATTAATGCAATTGTTAATTAAATTAATAATTAAAAACTTTGGCGTTATATTAATTGTTATATGATGTTCAAAAGTATTCGACAACTTTGCATTTGTAATTCTTCGTTCTCCTGTGACATCTCTCCTCGTTACTTTCCAAAAAGTTAAATGCTGCCATATTTTTATCTTTTATATGAATTTTTAAAATTTTATCTAGGTTATTCAGCATCTTTCCAGAAACGGCAATAACCGTCACAGAGACTTGTTTCTTTGACTTTTTTAAATTCATTTTTATACTTTATTAATTCAAGAATCTTGTGGAAGAGTGTACTTTAATATGCAATAATAATTTCTACTAAATTAAAAATAACAATTGTGATAAAAAAATTCTATTTCTTTCCAACATTTTAAAAATAGTACTGTGCTTTAAATTATATATGAACGAACTTATTTTGGAAATTTGTTTTGAATAGATTTGCTTATCTTCCATGTTAAGTCGAAAATATGTCCTAAATGAAATAATATTTTTATCAGTTATGATTTACGTTTCCATTTTCATATGTAACCATCCAAATAAATTTATTATAAATAATTCATTTCAACAAAAAGTAATCTGTATTCTCGAAGTTGTAGCTTTTTCGGGATATTTCGTTATTCATATCTAAAATAAAACGACCGAAATATCCTTTAAAAATGATAAAAGGAAAATAGATACACAGAACAAAATATAAAGATATAATTTTTGTCGTTTTTATATATAGTGATATAAAATATATAAAATGACAAATAAAAATTTATATCTATATCACAAATTTGTCTTGCTATAAGAAATTAGTACTATAATATAGAAAAGAAAATTGTAAATATATAAAAATTATTGTTGTGCATATTTATATTATATTCTTAAGTTATATATATTTACAGTATAATTGTTTAAAATTTCTTAGCGTGATGACATTTTTACATTTAATTTAGCAAAAAATTTCCAAAAGATAATTTTTGACCATAATTTCAGTTTCACAATATACTTCATAATTACTATAATTATTTGAATAAGTTTTGTAAGATTACTAAATTTACTCTATTACTCGACCTTTTTTTTTATGAAAATTACTGTTTTTATAAAATTTCTTATAATTCAAAAATGTTTCGAAATACAATATCTGATTTATAATCGTGTTTTGAAGTATGATAAATTATGAATCATCTAAAAATAAGTTATCGTGAATCATCTTGAAGTATGTACTCTTAGGTGAATCTGTAGTACCTAAACTCGTTGCTCTAAGTATCGGGAACAATAACATTATGTGGTTGACTCATTCCAATAAAATGTCATGGGGTTACTGTCCATTAAAATAGTTTGTAATATACTGTAGTTGATTTCATTTTCAGATTTTAATTAAAAAATTATTTTTTATAACAGCAAATATATTATAATTAAAAAAAAATTGATTATTTTTGGAATTTGTAATTTCTCAAAAGTTAAAATTTAAAAATTCAGCAGGTATGCGAAAAATATTTTCAAAGCTTTTTAATTGTCGTTGGTGAGAATTTGTTTTGCATTTCTGTTGCTTATCTCTTCATATACTGTGTTCAAGTGAAAAGAGAGAGAGAGAGAATATCAGTAAATATTTACAGAGTTAAGCTCTATACAGAGAGAAATTCAAACAATCGAAATTTTCTAATCAGATTGTTTATTCCTTCATCAAGAAAATTACAAAAATTAATAATTGTTTAGATCATGGTTTCGATTTAACTAATATTTGTTCTATCAATATAATGGAGTAGAGTTCTAATCTTTCAACCATATTTTTATTTTTTTCTTCCAAGTGCTCTTTAAAAAGTAATTATAAAATATGAAAAATAATCTAATCATAAAATCTTTGCGATTTCATCAGAAATGCAATTTTAAGATCTACCGAATATCTTTTGGTAAATTTCGAAATTATTTGTATGATTGAATTTTAAATATATTCACACTGGCATGAAATTTAAATTTGTTTCATAAATATGTTAATCAAGAAATTCAGATTATTTTAAGCATGAGAATTATTTACTTATCATAATGAATTGAACTTATTTTCTTTATCATTTAATTTGACATTTATTATTAATAATCCTTTAAAAGGAAAAAAGCGATTTTAAAATAAATTGTTATTGAAGCGATAGGGAAAGTGTTTTCAATCACATAATTCCTATTAATCATAAGATAAAAGTATTTTGCAACACTTCTGTAATACGTAAACAATATGTATAAGTAAAAATTACGATGCACGATATTCCCAATTATTTAAATTTCATTTGTTAAATATAACATATTGAAATATTTATATGTAAAATATTTTTATATGAATCTGAATTATTCTTCGATCGATATTAAGATTTATTTTTCTAAATTGATTTGAAATTCTATTGTTCATTTGTTTATAAGAAATATATATATACAATGAACTCTTGATTTTACGAACTCGTACGATCTCCAAAAGTTTGTAAATGGGAATGGGATTAATTAACATTAGTTCTAAGGGATATTTTTTAGCATCAATTCAATAATTCATAAAAACAAGTAGTTCGTAAAAACGCCAGTTCATTGTATTTGTGAATTTGCTGAATCTTATTTATTTGAATGAAAAATTGCTTATAATTCTATTAATGTTTAGCAGTGTTATGTGAAAATATTCAGTGCCTAGCAGAGGGCTCAAGAGGAACGGCTGCCCCGACCCACACGATTTTTAGGAGTCTCAATTTTCACGATTTTAAGGGCTTTTTGCCGCTGTTTATTTGTCATTTTAAATTTAACTAAACTTCTGCGAAATAAATGTTATAAGTGAATAAATATTAAATATCATTGTTTTTATTTTCTTGTCGATAGTTTTATTTTAAATTTTGAAGGGCCTCAAAAATATTAGTTGTCCCAGGCCTCGCATTTTCTCTGAAAGCCCCTGAAAATATTGAAATTCTATTTTCTAATTTTATGTACATTGAAATCTGATTCCTAAAGATGTTAAGAGAAATAAGAAACGTTTTCATAAATCTGAATGCATAATGATTTAATGCTATGATGACATATTTGCAAGATATGTTTTAAATATGAAAGGAAAAATATAATTTTAGTTCTGATAAAAGGAAGAGGCGTACTTTTTCGTTAATTGGAATTTTTAAATAGGGTTTCAGTTATTGAAAAAATTAAATTTCTTCTAAAAAATTGATTATATGAGAAAGTAAATATTTGAATATTTTGAAAGAATTTGTTTCAATGTTCTTTCTTAATTTAACAAAAGCTTATAAGAAATTCGATAAAATTATTTTTGACGTAATTAATTCTCTTATATATCATTTTTATATCGCTTAGTCTGGAAATTTTTTTCTCCTTTTGACCAAAGATACTTTGTATAAACGATTTATAAATATTAATTAGGAAATTCTACCATTCTTCTATAAATATATTGCATGTACATATGACGTGAAACTGTAATGTTTTTTTGTGGCTATGGTCTCCATGGTGACTGATCAAACAGATGGTAATCTTCCTTGGACTATAGCCTATCCATCGAACCATCGATAAACGTTCAAGGTTATATTGTTTCTGAGAAAAGTTCAAAATTCAACTGCAGGTATATAGTCTAGTCTGATGTAACAATAAACAAATTATATTTGAAAGTGGAGGGAAATTCAAACAATTGTGTTTTAAAAATACGTTAAAAAATTCCCAACAGAAAAAGATCTGGTAGATAAGGCTAATAATAAGTTTAACGAGTTCCCTCCCTACATTTGCATAAAATAAGCGAAATTATAATATAATGTAAAAATTCAATTTATTTTTTCCCTATGATGAAAAATAAATTTAGAAATTTTATTTATATAACTTATATACGTATATAATAAATTATATATATATTTTTTAATTTTACTTATCGATTGGTTTTTACCAAAAATATATATTTTCGCTCTTAAAATTAGAATATCAATTATGTTACTGAAGTATTTTATTTTATTTTATTTTTTTTTTGACTAGACTAATTTCTGTTAATTTGAAGTATGAAAAATTTTGTAATTTCCTTTTCTGCTTATTTCGTGATTTCCATTTGCAGTTTATACCCGGTTTTGAATATATCGATCATGTTCTAGTCACGCACAATTGGATGGCCACTGAACGACGAAATATTCAAGGTTACCTTTGTAACGGATTCAAGGTTATTCCACCATTAGATTCATCGTAATGGTCAATAAAATTATTTTTGAAAAGATTCATGAATCAGCTCAAGATGTCGAAATTATTCCAATTTATGACTTCCATTACTACTACCACTACGCTATGGTCTCATTGTTATACATTCCTATTATCCGAACTTTGTCGACCATAAAAAATTATTAATATAATTTTAATTTATTCTTGTTTTATTGCAATTGTAATATTACTATAAACCTATTAATTTCCAATTACCATTTGATATGGAAATGCAATTTAAGTAATATAATAACGATTAAATTGAAACCCTTAATGAATGTATATTATTACTTATAACTTAGTTCTGTTTAATTATTTCAATTATATCAGTTCTGTTATCGGTTTAATTAAATGTAATTAAATCCGAATGTTGTTAATATAAGTCATATTAAACCATATGGAAAGTGTTCGCGTGATTTGAGCTCTTAAATTGTATGACAGGGAAAAATATGAAAATAGTAACAAAAGTAATTCAGCATTACTTAATCTTTTAACTGCGTGGCCTTGTAATTGTCTTTATTTAAAAAAAAAAGTGTGAAAAAATTGGATTGTATCCAATTAGTTACTAATGCTTCAGAGTTGTGCAAAATACGTCAGGCATGGACAAAAGTGAGCATTCAGCCTTAAGTCTGGAGTTCTATTTATTGTATTTGATTCTTGTCGCTGTCATCTTTTACGATGCGAAGAATCCAATTTTCTTTATTTCAAATTTGCTTTTCAATAATCCAAAGTGAGAAAAACAATTTTCTACGGAAAGAACGTTTTAAATTTTATTTTTTGTAATTCTCTCCGTTCATTTATCGCATAATATTTCATTTTGAAATCGAAATTGATTGATCTATATCTAAAATAAATATAAGTTTATATTTCCTAAAAATAAATTTTGTTATTTCGGACGAAGAAAATTACGTAGTCAAATGTGCATCGTTATTTTTATGTAATTTAAATTTTTATTGTAATTAATTTGGTTGTAATGATGATATAAATTTTTAACTATATCGAAAAATAACAGAAGAAAACTTTACAATAGTTTTTTAATTATTAATTTTCGGCTTAAAATTTTTTATGCTCATTGAAGAAATTTAAAAAAAAAAAAAAATTAATGTTATATACAGTATTTTAATTGTTTACAATTAACGATTTTATATCATATATTTTAATTTAAATAAGATGTTCTGATTTTGATAAATGGAAACAATTTCAGGATTTTAAAATTGAATGAATTCAATAGTTTCTTATATTACGATAACAGTTCAGTTTATTAATCTTATTTTTATAAAAATATTTTATTAATTGTATGCCATAGTCTTTAAATTTATATTTTCGAGTTCTGTTTCTGCAGAATGTAGTATTTAACTTAATTTAAAAAATAAGAATAAATTTCTTACTGCAGCTTCGGTGTTTTCGTATTGTTTCTGGCAAATGTAATCTTTCTAAAGAAAAATAAGACATCAAAGTCAGTCCTGATTTCGATATTTCTAAACAGATATCATAAAATATGGAATCCGACAGTAAATTGTTCTAATACAGATAGTCTAACTAGTGCTCTAGATGTTCGCTTGACTGATCATAGCGTGTTTGGATTCGAAGTTTGAATTTTCCTGTACATTATTTAAATATTTGTGTTTCTACCAATGTTTCGGTAGATGATAAAATAATCGTGTTTTTATTCAGAATTTTTACTCTGAAACTATTTTTCAAAACAAATTTTCGTTAGACGCATTGTTTTTTGCGATGAAAAATCGTTGCGATTTATATATTTAGACTATATCCAATTCATTTCTTTGTTTTTTTAATCAGTGATCTTTTTTTAAAATCAAATTTCCTTTTTCGGTTTGAATTATTATGTAATTTTCTTCTGAATCATCGTTTACCATAGCAACAGAGTTAAGTGTCTTTTGTTCGTCCGACCGGAGATCCGACGCCATCCGTCTGTTTATAATAATCAAATGACGGTTGTGACGTAATGCGAAATCGTTATGGAAACGATGAATTATGTTCGTTTTATGAGATCTCAGATGGATAACTCCATCGTTAATACTAACTCAGCGATACTCCAAAAAGATTTCGAATTTTAAATGGTGATTTTACGATCAAAACTTTTATTAATAGAGGCAAACTTTTTTCAATTAATCGAAAATATTGTGCATGATTTTTTTTCACAGAATTTATCAGTAAATTAGAACACACACACACACACACACACACACACACACACACACACACACACACACACACACACACACACACACACACACA
>WUQG02191204.1:0-22227 GCA_011317285.2 Androctonus mauritanicus
TACGCAAAGCGAAAATTATCCACTTAGTAAAATACATAGATGAAGTAGATATACATAAAAATAAAAAATAAAAAATAAAAAAATAAAAAGTCTGTTATAGTATTTCCGAAGATTAATTTCACAATAACCTAGAGGAAGAATGTATTTTCCCTGCTTTCAGATATATAAAATTCATTAATAAATTAAGTTTTTATAAATGCTTTTAAAAGTTTGTTTTGGAATTACAAGTATTTTTAAGAAAAATTCCATAAATTTTTGAATAAATAAATAAGTCCACAGTAATTTGTTGAGTGTAATTATTTAATTCGAAAAAAATGTGACACACAGCGAATGTTAAATTTTAAAATATTCAATAGCGACTAAGTTTTGGAAATCATAACTAGAATTTTAAGTTTTATAATTAAAATATTACCATATCAAATAAAAATGACATAAAATATACTTTCTCCTATTTGTTAAGGACATTATATCGGAATAACATAAATATATTACCCATATTGCAGCATATTCAAACAGATAAACCTGTTAACCTTGCTTTAAGGTAAACAATATTTTAAATTTTTTGACATTGAATAATTTTATCAGTTTTCGAGATATTTATAATATTGTAAATATAGTATTTCAAAAGGAACAACTACCATACTGAATACATTTTTTTTGTATATAAGTTGTTTTTTAATATATAATTACCTTTTAAAGTTATCAGTTTTTTTATATTTTTAATGAAAGTTTTGAAAGCTAGTATATGGTTTTAAAATATAAATATATATATGGTAATAATTATTATTACCATATATATATTATTAGTTAAATATACTTTTTATATATACTTTGAATATTTTAAAGTATTAAATTTTTTACAAAATTGATAAAATAATAATAAAGAAAAATTGATTATACTCTCTATATTAACGTTGTAATTTTAATTATAGTAAAACACATTAATATAAATGTAGTAAATAAATTAAAAATAACATATTTTTACATTTTAATCTATTTCAGATTTATCGGTCTTAGCAAGCACACGTTATAAAATTATTCATATGGTTTCATTTATTATAATATTTTCCTTAAGATATGATGATGAGTGGCTTAAAAGAATCCTAATATCGTGCGATATATGAAGGGAAATGATAACATAAGCACATTATTATTAATAGAGTTATTCTATGAAACTAGGCCATTAATTGATGCTATCATTTACAGAAGTTTCACTGCATATATTTTTTATACATAGTTTAATAAAAATTTTGTTTATTTATATTAATCTTATGTATTAGACTTAATATTTATTAAATAATGAATTTTCATGAATTTTTATAAATTTATAAATATTTCTGTAATGTAAAGTTTGATAAAAAAAAAAAACAAAACAAACTTGAATGGTACAAATTTAATTTAACAACGCATGTTTTTTAAAACATTGTTAAATTTTCAGTGATTTACAAAATAGCATTCAGAATAGACTGATTCAATATATCTATAAGAATTTTGTATATTATTGATTTATAATTTTATCGAGAAATAAATTTTTTGATGGTTATTCAACATACGAATAAAAATTTTTTAATGTTTTCTAAATTTAGGTAAAAATGTGTACAACTGTGATCCTTTTCACTTTGCCATAGAAGGAAAGGACACAGCTAGTCGTGACCCAAAATGCTTAGGTAAGCAAATCGGTGATTTAATTTTACTTAATTACTTAATATGAATTTAAAATAATTTTCTCCTTTCAGACAAAGAATGCAAAAGTTTCGATCAGATTAAGTTCATGATACAGCACGAAGGTAAATGAATTAGTAATTTTTATTGCATTAAACTAGTTGATGATGCAACAGTAAACAAATTCCAAATTCTATTTATTTAGGAGTATCTTGCAGCAGATCAACCCAGTTATTTTCTTCCTTTGTACTCTTAGTGTTATCTTTATTTTATTTGATGAAAATGAACCAGTAAAGAATGTGTGAAGTGATTTTAAAACATCAAAAAAATAATCTTAAAACTTTTTTTTTATGTACATCTGGGAGTTATAGGTACAAAATGAGTGTTTGTACACCATCATTTATGTAAACAATTATGAATTTATAACCATGATTTTTATAATAAATTGTCTGTTTTTTTTTTAATGTTTTTGAATGCTTAAATTTCGTTTAAAAGTAAAAAATTTACTTCAGATTATTCAAGAATGTTTTAAAGGAAAAAAAAACTGCTTCCAAAACTGCAGACACCCTATCTAATACGGAAGTAACTACTAAAAAAATAAGATCTGTAGTTTGACATTAATAGGTACTGTACCGTACTTTTTCTAATTTTAGTTTTTGCTTTTTAAATGTGTATACATAAAGTAAATTTCCATTTTAAGAAAGTTTCGACGTAAAAAAACAGGTTAGAAAAACATTTGGCGGAATTTTTGGCCGTTAATAACGAATACATTAAATATTAAGTCGCACCTGCTTTCCTTCCTAAACTGTTCGTTTCTGTGTATACGCCCCAAATTTTTACCCCTCCAGAAAGGGGAAGCGATACAAGAATGTTTGTTGCCAAATCGTTGACTAGTTTTTCGAAGAAAAAAAAAAAAAAAAGCGGACGAAATCCATTATCTGATAGTAAATACTAAAAAGAAAAACGAAACGTGCTGCAGAAAACAAGATCTCAAGGACGTAGCAGGACCACCCACTAATATATTAAAAAATGAATAACTGTATTTTTGCTTTATTAGAAACGACGAAAATTTAAAATTGCAGTTTTAATAGTTGATAAATTACCAGATAGTAGTTAATAATGCCATTAAAAACGCATCGATGTGAAGGAGCGCACACACCCATATTGGTTAGAAGCACATAGCAACACTTGTATTATGAATGGAGCAATTCGCTGCTTGACAATTAGCCCCTCGCACGGTTGTTGATTGCATGTATGTGACCGTTTGTGTGGGAGGGAGTGACTGCAACTCCGCCCTCCCTGGAGGTCAGGCCTACAGACAAGACGCGGGAGAGGAAGATTGTCGTTGTGAAGCTGTCCCTGTGAGCCAGATGTAAAATTAAACCTGGAGTATAGCCAACAAGTTAACCAGTGATGTTACCATATATGGAGGTCGGGGCATTCCCTTAGTTTCCCTACCGGATCAATGGTTAAACGACGCATTTGTAAGAAAACTTCGGCCTAAGATGTAATCATGTATCAAGACGGTGCTGGATGTTCAGTATTGGTAACCCGTGTCACGTGGTATAACTGCGCCCTGGTTGACCTTTCGCGTAGTAGGTCCGTTCACGCTTTGGAACACGAACCGTGCTGTCCTGATCCATCTAAGTTATCAAGTTCGGAATGCCACGCAGTACATTACGGACTGTGTTCGCCGCTGTTAAAACTTCCTCCTTTCTCTCTTCCACCCGCTGTTACCACACCGAGAAGCGATCCTTGGGACGTGTTGGTGAGCGAGATCGAAGATCAACTGAGAGACGTCGTCAGTAACTTCGTATATACCGACAAAAGCAAGAAAGACAAGTCGATCAAGCGACAAAACGACAATTATCGCAAATCAAATTCTCGTGCGAACAACAACGATGCCATCAACTCCGACACGTGTGCGCCAGACAAGAGTTTATGGGAAGTAAATCACGTCGATTACAAACCTTCTAAGATCAATTACGTCACTAAGGGAGAGAGCAAAACAGTTAAATACCACCAGAACGCGTCCAATGGAGAACTGTTCAAAAAATCCGTTCCCCAAGTGCCAGAAAGGACAACGTCCTCTAAATTTCAAGGTCCTAACTCGTGTGACGCGCGTAAACAGAATGTCACCTCTATTCCGCATCCAAAACTGACGTCGGTTCAAAAACAACACATAAGAGAAAGATCGCCCATCGAAAGACACGCTCATAACTTAACAGTCAACAAAGGTTCGGTAGCGGAACGCGTCTTGCAGTTCGAAAGATGTCCCGACCTGGCATTAGAACGACCTACGACTACCAAATTAAAACCCATACTTCACGTAAACAAACAAGAACAGCATAAATTACAGGTAAGTCCAATCGAACGCAGTTAAAATATTCTATAAACCGAGCATGGTAACCGGCTAGATTCCATTCTAGTCACGTGATCAAATTCCAGCTTGTAAAATTTCGGTGACGTCACGGGAGATTTTCCTTCTGTTGTTTCTTAATCACGTTTTGCTCTCGTTCCGAGACGAAAATTACTTCGCTTTTTCCTTCTTTTTTTTTTTTTGCTTTTTTAATTAATAGTACAGTATTAAGATATAAATCAGATTGCTTATCAGAAATATATAAAAAAAAAAAAATTTCGTGTTCCATTTATTAAATCGGTATAGCACGCGCCTTGCGTTATTTATTAATACGACCACCAAACGACAGATTAATAATAAAGCGACATAAAAATAGAATGACGTAATTAATTAAACCAGGAATATTTTTAGCGATGGATTTTTTTTCTTATAATTCGAGATGAGTTAGATATTTTTTTGGTTTATTAATAACGATTGGATGATTTGCGGAATTACTTTATCGCGAATTGTTATCGATTTTTGAAATTGGGTCGATGACGCATTTTCCTACAGGCGGATTTCCCAACAACACACTGCGGAACCATATTTCGTTACTATGGTAACCTTCTTAGTTACAGTGTGGTTTGTTTGACGAAATATGGAGTTTATGGAATGATTTCTTTTAATTCGTGTGATGACAGTTGTTTGTCGGATGGTGATTTTGATAGCGACGGTCTGTTTTCAGTTTACGTCCGTATTGCTTTGGCCACTGACTGTTTGCGTTAGATTATCGGCACTCGTCGGGCAGATCAGAAGTGAGGTAAGTTATTTAAAAAAAAAAAAAAAAAAGGACATTATGCGGATGGTTACATATTATGTAAGGTTTTTCATTCACTCGACAGTTATAAAAATCTTGAAGGGTTTTTCTCGAAATTGTTGGCACATGTTTCTGCATTCTGAGAATTGATGCTGACAGGAAGTAGCAGTGTAAAAATGTCTGCCAGGAAAATTCCTGTAGTTCAGCATAATTATGAAACGCAGATCTATTCGAAAAAAAAAGTGTAGCTATGTAGTCAAATATTGAAAAGAAAACAAAAATCCCACGTAATTCTTTAATGGACGTAAAAATAAATATTGTATTAATTTTTCTTGTTTAATTTAAATTAATGATTGCCAAATTGTTAGATTATATTTCAGTAAAATATTTGCTAATTCTTTTCAGCAATATTGGACTGATTTCGAAATGTTTGTTCGAGTTACATAAATGCAAAATCGACTTGATGAACTTTCTGTAGTCAGTAAATTACATGATGATGATATTTTTCTTCAAAAAAAAAAAAAAAATTGATTTATGTGAAACCAAACCAAATATTTAAAAATTTAAAGTTTTTTAATTTTGTTTTTCATTAAAAACTAATGTTTAATCGTTTAAATCAGGGATTCTTAACCTTTTTATGTTCCATGGACCCCCTTCTGAGAATAATATTTTTAAATGCAGAAAAATAAAATTATAAAGAAAACCAGTTAACAAAATAAAAAAAACACCATACAGTAATATAGTTTTTCTTTCTTAGCACATTAATTAATAAAAAAAATGCATTTAAAATATATAGGAAACTTCAAGTTACATTTTATTTATTAAAGACATGTCAGTATGAAGAAACAGATAAATTAGTATTACTGTAATTTATTGCATACATTTATGAAAAAAGAAAATGCTAGATTTAATTATCGGTCATGAAAATAAAGATAAGAGTTGATTTTCTTCTCGTCCTAACTCACAGATTCCTGAAATCTTTCCACAGATCCCTGACTTAAATGGAAATGCAGGACCAGTTTTATTTTCATTAATTTCAAAATACTTGTTTGACTTTGAATAAAACAATAATAAATAGTAAGCAGTTTGTTTTCATTTAACATGTAAATCTGCATATATGGCTTCAGATTTGAATTCCAATCCATTTTCCATATTGTTAGTGCATTGAAAGTATTAACCTTAGAAATGAATGCCTTGTATATGCAAACTATATATAAAAGTTATATTTAATTAAGGAATTTTACTTGATACATATAAAATTGAAGTAATAAATTAAAAAAAATCAATCATTATAGAACCTTCAGCATTTGTTTTATTTTTGTAATATACAAAAGTAATCTATATTATATAATATTTAATAAATAATATAAATAAAACAATATTTGTTTTATTTATTGTTGATTATTTATTAAAAGAATAAATCTTAATTCTTTAAAAAATTAAATAGAAAACAGCTTAAAGAAACTAATTTTTGCTAAGATAAATTAATGGTAGACTAAAGAAAGTTATGTTCAATAATGGAAGAAAAAAATTTCATTTAAAAAAATTTATGAAATGTTCTTGGCTTACATGAAACTATCCTCGTTTTACTCATTTTGAATTTTAAATATAAAGTTTGAATGAGTAATCTGATATGTCTTTGGAATAAACTGATAACATTTTTCATATTTTTTTGCAGTGAAATTAAAAATTTTTTTTCTGCTACTGTTTAGCTTTAATTTTTTTAGACTTAATTGGTAGATAATTTTTCTTTTGTGATATATCTGTTTAATATTAGTAAACTTTAATTAAAAAAAAAATTTTTAATAAATTTTGTAGATTTATTATTTTTCTTGAATTGTCAAAATTCCGATTTTCGTCTAGCATTTAGAAGAAAAAGTGTAAACTCTTAACATATTTACAATAATTGATTTGTTTTAGTTGGCTATTTTTCAACTGTCATTTAATGTTGCGATACATTTGCATTCTGGGTTTGCTCTTTTTGATTGCCAGCATAATTAATAATCTACATCAGGATAATTTTATATGAATTTTTTATACTGATTCTTCTTTTATACATATACAGTATGCATATGTTTATAATAAATGCATTATTTATAAAAAATATCTAAGCTTACAATAATTAGTCATTATTATTAGAAATTTAAAGTGTAATGCTAGTTATGCTGACGAAAACTGAATATGTAATAAAGTACTATTTTTAAAATAATTTTAGTTTTGGAAACATGAAAACAATACATACGTGATTTTTTTTTTTTTTTTGAAAAATATATATAGGAAGATATCACAAATAGCCCATACTACAATCTTACTTTTGAAATATGAAACCAAAATTAGAAATTGAATGAATGCAAGTTATGTAGTATTCATAAAAAAAAGTTTTATCTTATATCATTTTGGAAACAACTTTTAAATGCTTATCTATATAGGCCATACACATAATATTTTATTGCACGGTAATTCTATAAA
The DNA here is from genome assembly GCA_011317285.2 of Androctonus mauritanicus. NCBI lineage: Eukaryota > Metazoa > Arthropoda > Arachnida > Scorpiones > Buthidae > Androctonus > Androctonus mauritanicus. The sequence goes on from WUQG02191204.1 coordinate 7,287, forward strand.
TTTTTTGCTCTATTAATTATTAAAATAAGATTAAAAAAATTATTTTCGTACTGAAGGAAAAATAATATAAAGAATAAAAATAAATTGATAAACTCGATTGTTTTGTTTTTTTATTGTTTTCAAAACATTGTTTCAAACTTTTAAATAAAATGAAATAATTTAAATAAAAATATACAATATTTATTTAGAAAATATGAATATTATTTTTCTGAAAATAAAATAATTTTTTTTGAAATATACTTTAATCAAATTTCTTTAGTGACAGTTTAAAAATGAAAACTAAATCCGAAAGTAATTTTTTTCAAAATAGTATAACTGTACAGAATTATGATACTGTGTTTAAAAAATCAATATTTAAATAGTTTTGCATGAAAATATTTCTGATTCACTTCACACGTAATGTTAAGTAATTCTATAATTAAATTATTACAGAAATTTTTTAAAAAATTAGTTTAATTTTAATTAAATTAAACCAATCCATTACAACTAATGAAGCACTTTTTGCAGTTGAGATTATTTTATTAAAACATAACTAACATTTTTGGCATTTTCTGCCATCCTCAGGCTATGTAGAAAATTGAACAACTTCCTATGTAGCCTGAGGATGTCAAAAAATGCCGAAAACATTATTATATTTTATTAGCTGCATTTTAATAAAATAATATCAACTGCGAGAAGTTGTTCTTTAGTTGTAGTTTATATGAGTAAAAGCAGTAAATAGAGTAAGATGTCTAAACCACTCCAACTTAAAAACAGCAAATGTGGAATGAACAATGAATATATAAAAATATAATCTTTCTCACATTACTTAAAAATATTATTGCTTAGTTGAATCAATGTCCAACTATTTACATGGATAAAATATTTCATGGAGACAAATATAAAATTCTGATATTTAAATATGAGAATTTACCAATAAATATAAACCAAAATATTAAATAACAAAACATTTAAATGAAACAATTAAAGAATCAGCACTTTGGCAGGAATAAAAAGGATCAGAACTTAAGCAGGAATAAGTAAAGAATTATTCCTGCCAAAGTGCTGATTCTTTAATTGTTTCATTTAAATTATATAGGCAGTGTAAGTTGTGGTTACTTATGTTAGAATGCAAGCTGAGCCAGCATTTCGTTATAACAAAACATTTATTTAAATATTATTGTTATTTTATATAATAATGATATTAAATACTGTATTTATTCATAGTAAGTGGTTTTTAGTTCATAAAATTTCATTATTGCATTGTAACAAAATCGTATTAATAAACGTGAAATTATATAAAATATCAAAAATGATATTTTATATAATTCACGTATATTCTACTGTATAAAAGAAACTAAAGTAATATTTAATAAAAAATTTATTTTTGAGTCAAGTGAATTTTTTTTAATAAACACTCTATAAATAAAGTCTCTATTATTATAAGAATATGATTGCTATAATTTTATATTAAATTTGAAAATTATATTTCATTTTATTGGCTTAAATTCTGACTGTAAAAATTTAAGTACAAGCTAAAGAACCACATGAAAAACCAAAATTCAAACAGAAAATATTAATTATACAAGAAATGACAGCTGAAAAATATCTGATTTAACAAATCGTTAGTAAACCACATGGGATTAATCACCGATGCATATAATTTTGTAAGCTTATGCTGACAAAATGTTTGCTTTGCTATTTTTAACTAAGAATTTGTTTTAAAAATTTTTAATTTTCATACAGTTAATTCTATGTCAGCAATAAGCAACTTACACAATACTGATACATAGTAACACAGTAGATGTGCTCTCTAGAAATTTTTATAGTCATTAATGTATCCACATAAAATTGCTGACAGCTGAATCAGTGGCTAAAAAAATTTATTTTTTGTATTATATGAAAATAAGCAATTTATTTACTTAAGTCATTCAGTTTTTATTTAAAAAAATATATTTTTTAATCAAATAAAAAATATTTACTGATTTTTGATTATTAAAAATATAAAAATACCAGTAATTTGCTATAATATATGAAATAATCAGCAATGGAAATAATACCACTTAAGCAATTTTATAAAATTTAGCAAGATAGTTAAGCATTAAAAGTTAAATTTAAAGTAAGATTAACTAACCTTATAGATATTGCTTCAAAATATATGAATATATATTTTTTCTGTATGAGAGAAAATTTTGTAAAAGCTATATAACAAAATATTAGCTTTATGCAATTTTTATTGTGAAAATGCAAGACAAATTTAAAAATTATAAGACTTTATAATTAGGCCAAATAACTGAAACTGAAAACTCTTTTATTTAGGTAATTAGGACATTGACTGGTATAGTTTTAATAAATGATGAGAGGAATTTAGGCCTAGTTTATTGAGTTCACAAGCAGTGAATAAAAATTGTTAAGTAGTGAAAAATGAAAGTTGTTAATTGATAAAATAATACATTATAGTTCAATAAAATTTATTTATTTTAAATATTTGAGAGATAAGAAGAAAAATTTGTTTTAAATATACGAAATACAGTTTATTTTTTTGAATAAAATGTTTAATAAAATATATTAAAATAAATAAATACGTAATAGTTACAATATTTTCAATAATAACAGTTGATTTTTTAAATACAATATGTAAAAAATATTTACACATTTAAATAACAAATGATCCATAGCAATCATAACAAAAGTGTCATAGAATTCAACAGAGCTGTGATTTGCGTTGAATTCTATAACAATTTCATCAATATTGACACACCTGTAGTTGTGGATTTGCTGCTTGATCTGCTATTTCGCTGTTTCAGTTGACATGCTAACTGGTCTTTCATTTTCCACCCATTCATACACACTCCCCAAACTTAAACAATTGTCTCCTACTGAACTTTCATTCTTCTGTAGATTTCTGAAGGTTTCACAGCTTTGATCACAAAAAATGAATAACATATTGTTACTTTTTCATAGTGCACTTTGATAGTGAAGTGGCCATGTTGTATGAGCTATTGCACAGGTGCACACTGCTTGATTGTCATGACTTCTATACGGGGGATTGCTAAGGAGCTATTTTGTGTTCCAAAATAAGATTTTTCATTGTGTGTACTTTTCCATGTGCTTTAGAATAAAACTTCTCTTTAATGATTTTCCCTTGTATATGGTACTTAATGTGAAAATTTTTGAATTAAATTTTTTAGTATTTCATATTTTAATAATTTCTGAATAAAATATGATTGTTGCCTTTTGTAAATTCCTTTACTCAGCATAAACCCCTTGTAAGCAACTCCGTATGCATTTCAGTGTTAGATGAAGTTAATCATGGCACAAGGACATAATGGATGATAAAATAATTACCACTAATAGCAGTAGTAGGAATTAAAATCACTTTAATTGTAAAGCATTTTTAGTTATATTCAAAAAACCTTCTTTAATACAAATTAATAATGAAATAAGTTATATATTTTCTGACTTGTTACATTAATCTGTTGGAACATACCCTATATAGTAATAAAAAAGTCGGTACAATACAGTAATAGTAAGATTATAATAATAAATTTACTGTTATAAATACATAATATTAAAAATAGTTATATTAAAGAATAAGTGCACAAGGTTTGTGGTAAAGCAATTGCTTACTGTCAGTTGTAGCTCATTAACTAAAATTAATCTAATAAACCCATAAAATACATGTATATATGATAAATGATGAAATCAGAATTTTCTCCCAATCATTATTTTTAATTAATTTATTTTTTGTCATTAATTTTATATTATTTTTGAAATAACACAATTTTTAAAATGAATTTTAATCATAGAACTTAAAAATTCGGTGATTAAAATTCTAACAATTGTATTATAAAAAAAATGAGTAATAAGATTGTTTTGAATGATTAAAATTGTTACTTGAAAAATGATGGTATGTCTTGACAATTTTATATATAACTTTATCTGCTACAATCAGTAAATTTTTGTTTTAATCAGGGAATCTTTAAGTCTGGATCTGTGCAAGTCACGGATTACCTGTATATATAATTTTGTAGATTTTCCTTTAATTTTAAGCATAAGTGTAAAATTTAGATCAGTTTTCAAAGAAAACATTGAGATTTCTGAAGTTCATGATAAATTATTGCAGATCATTAATCCAAAATTATTCTTCTTTAAAATATTCAAAATCATCATTCAAGTAGACATTTTTAATTTGTATCAAATATTATATTTTTTTTAATATTTATTTTATTTTTGCATTTTAGATATTTTTGAATAGATAACTTCTTTTTCTAAAAAAAAAAATGATTTTCTAAGAAGAGCTTCTAATAACATATGTTAACATACATCATTAAATATGTTCTTTATTTTAAATCCGATTTTGTAAAAATTTTGAAGAAACCTTAATGTATAATATATGTGTTGCAAATTTAGTTCAGATTAAATGATGCAACTTGCAGAGATATTTATAAAGTTAAAATGAATCTTATCTTTATTTTGATCTGATTGTACTGAAATTTATCAGAAGTCTTAAATAATCTAAGAAATAATCTTAAACATTCAAATTACACTGATCATAAAATGACACAAATAATTCAATAAGCACTTTAATCAGAATTAGTAATCCTGCTTAAATTGCTTATTGAATTGTTTTTGTTAATCTAAGAAATATGTATATTCTAAATTTTATCAAAATAATTTGATTGCGACTTAAACAGTAGACAGTATCGTATAGCTATATATGTAGTTTGAAATTCCATATTTATGAAAGTCTAGCATTAATTTATTCAATTAATGTTCATTATTTTTTATTTTGGTTAATATTTTATATCTGAAAAAAAAACTCATAAATTGAGAACTACCTGTATGTAGAGGAGGAGAAAAATGATTCTTTTTGGTTAGTTTTTGCCATTTTTTAAATGGTTGCAGTTGAATGCTAAAATACTGATTGTTAAGGAAATGAGATGAATAGGCACAGAGCTTCACTTTAATTATGATAATTCTTTGTTGAAAAGTTATAAGAAAAAAAATAGATTTATTTTTATTATTGTAAATGATGATATGAAGTTAGTGTAATCTTGATTAACCAGGTAGATTGGGAAATGAATTACCCTGGATAATTTGCAAAATTAAAAAAAAAATCAGAATTATAGACAATATAGATTTAATATTAAAAAATAAATTGCATACATATATATATATCCAAATGTTCCATAATTTATTGAAACAAGAAATTGATTTATTTGTAACAAGGAATTATTACAATATTTAAAATTTTAATTTGATTGTAATTTTTATTGCCAAATATTTAAGATATAATAAATTAGTATGAGGTGTTTAAAAATTTTTCAGATAGCATATCTAAGATAAAACATCAATATTAACTATCACTTCCAGGTTGCAGATTACCCCCTAGTTAATCTACGACCCAGATAATTGGGTGTCTACTGTGTATTATTAAATATTTATGAAATTAAATAAAAATAGTGATAAATTTTTAAGAGATTTTTTCTACCGACGTTTCGCATCATTAAATATTCATATAATTAATAAATATTTATAAAGTTCTAAGAAAACTTTCTATCATTTTACATGGTTTTAATAATAAGCCACAATTTTTTTAGATAGAACTAAAGTATTTAATGGAGAAATAATAGATTAGGTACAAGCTGAAGCTACTACTATTTTCTGTATATTTAAGTTGCCGATGAGGATTTTTTGAAATCTAAAATGTTTCAGTTTGTGCTAATCTATTTTTTCTTCATTAAATATTTTAGTTTTACTTACAAAAATTGTGCATAATAAAGCACAAGTTTTATAATTAGAATCATAAATATTTATGCATTTTATATATTCATACTTTATTGTATATGTATATACACATAGTATCATATATAAATTATAAACCATATGATGCAAGAGTACAAATATGTCAGTAGATCACATACTATAACATTATTTATGATACTCTTTAAAATACTAATTTATATTTCCAGAATTTAATAACTATGATTTTATTTTTAATTAATAAAAATACTTCGTTTACATAATATTTTTAAAATTTTTTGTCATTTGGATTACATACTAAACAATACAGGTTTACGTACATTTTATTTTATAATAATTTAAAAATATATTTTTAACATTCTCGAGAAAAAAAAATATTTACATAAAAATTATGTAATCACCATCACTAACTTAAAATCATTTCTAAATAAATTTTAAAATAATGGCAGTCTGCCAAAATCCATATATTTAAGAGCTATGTTTCATTTTAGTCTGTTAATATGTTTAAAGAGTATATTTTCCTAGTTTGATATACCCAATGCATCTAATGTATATATATACGGAATCCCAGAAATTTTTATATTAATAAAATTTATATTGAAATATGATATAGAAAGAAATATTGCATTACTTAATAGTTTAAATTGTGCATAATCAAGATATATATTTTGAAGCAGTTTTAGCTTAAGGAATTAGATATAAATACAATGAAAAAGATCTGAATTTTTAGCTGTTGTTTTTCACAGAGAATCAATGTGATAAATGAAGTTTTTTGATTTAAAGAAAATACCAAGAAGCTGTATTGTAGAAAAGCTATTCTCAAATGTGATCACTAGATGATTTTAGTGTACCACAAAAAATATTTGTATTTATAAATGGAGACAAAGTTTAATAAAATTTCCACGGAACTATAAAAAATAATTTATCATTATATTAAAATTAGATTGTTAGTTCAATCATGTTTCTAAAGTTTACAATGAAACTGAATATTGCATGATAGCAGTTCAAGCCTACCATGGACTGCCTAACATTCATGAGTGACAGATGATAGATTGAAAAATGGATTTTATAGGCCTAAAACCTTCCAGAAAAAATTTGCAATTATAGAATCAGGAATTAAACCTGGTATTTAGTAGTGGCAGGCAAACACTGTCATTCTGGCAGCTAGCAATTTTGTCATTCTAAGGAAAAGATCAGTGCAACTACTAAAAACTTCTTGTAGGCACATTGATGATCCCATACACATTTTTCTTGAGTATCTCTGCTTGAGAATGTGTATTAAGTGCCATATATATTCTTGTATGAGCAGTTTCAGAGTTTAAAAAATTGGCAAAAATTATATATGGGTTTTAAAGTAGAAATACTATGTAAAACCCATAAATAAAACTTGTAACTTTCAAGTTATGTATTAGAACAATATGACATTCATTGAAATAAATATATAAATTCTTTTGTAATTTAAAAATTTTTCAAATCCAGCTTACTTTTGGAATAATCATAGTCATTTAAACAAAATTCCAGACTTAATAAGCATTGAAATGTCTTGATATAATGCAAAGAGAAAGCTAAATGGAGAGCAGGATATAATCATGTTGCATCACATCCAGTTACATTTCATTGTAATAGGATTTTATTGAAGTATTTGTTTGGCATTTCCTATGTTTCCATTTAATATTAACTGGTGATATGTACAGTATTGGCTACCATATTGTTTATTTACTTGAAAGAAAAAAGAAAGAAAGATTAGTCTATGCATTTTTAATCTTATTTGTGAAGCATCCAATAAATTAATTTTTTGAATGTATTTAAATATCAACATTCAACCCGTATCCATGTATTTATAATAATGTAAGTGAGAAGAAATAAATATTTTTTAGAAATATGGTTTGGATTCTGCAATGCGACCATAGGATGCATTAATAGCTCAAAATGGACGATTTAAGTATTTTCAATTGTATTTAAACAGTGTCCAATATTTAAATACCCAAAAAAATAAAGTTATGTATAGTCTTACATATCCACATATTTTTAACAAAAAAAATCAAAAGAATTAGATGTCTTTATTAGGAACAAATAAGGCAGATCATGTGAAGATGCAACAGAAATGTGATTGTAACTGAGCTGATGAATTTTACCATCTTCAAAAAATTTTCCAATTTTCAACTGCCCACAAATAAGCAGACGTCTTCTTCAAAAAGTTCTTTCTCCTGAAAAAATTTTTTGTTTATATGTGAATATATATTGTATATTTAAACTATATTCAAGAGAGGATTTGAAAATTTTAAATGTATAGCGTTGTGTTCTAACACTTTATTGTGCATGTGAAGTAAGGTATTATATTGAAATTAAAATAAAATTCAGTCACTTTATCATTCATATATCAGACAAATGCAGGAGGAGAGTGAAAAGAGCATTAGGTGAATCTAGTCTTTATACTTTGTCTTTTTACAATCTAGTATCTGCAAAACAACGGAAGAATGTGGAAGGCTGAAATGGAATGTAATTATCACTCAAATGATATTAATTTAGAAGTCAAAGTTTGGAAGCCAAAAAATGAGAGGCTCAAACAGCAACATGGGGAAAAGATATAGCCAAGCTGTTACAGAAATACACACAGAAGTCATAGAGACAAAAACAAGCATGGGAAAGTTATTAAAAAAAGAAACAAAGACAAAATAATGCACAAGAATACAAATATTAGAAATAAAATAAGATGACAACTAAAAAGCAGCAATATTTTTAAAACATTTGAAGAATTAATTTTTAATAATTGTTTTATTTTAAAAAAAGAGTTTAACTAAAACTTAAGCATCGAGATTATAAAATAAAGATTCTGAAAATACAATATAGAGCTTTCAGTTCTAAAATTTATTTGTAATTGTTCTTTGCTTTTATATATTTATTTAACTTTTAGTATTTCTCAGTACTGTAATTTTATATTTTAAAATTTCTCTACTTCATTAAGGAAGTTTTTAAATTTAGATGATATTTTTAAATTGAAATAAAAATGTTCTACAAAAAAAAATAACTTGTAAATTATTTTAATATATACTTTGATAAATAAAAATTAAGGTCGTTTACTTTTCTCATTGCTTTAACCATCTGGATATAAATATAATGCAGTTTTTAAAATTAAAAGTTTTTTTTTTCTATAAAAATTATACATACATTTATTTTATTAAGCTATATTTTTAATTCATAAAACATAACAATAATATAATTAATTCTTTATTAATTTTGAGAAATTTCAAACAACATCTGTTGGCAAATTGTTATAAAATTTTGGTATGGCTTCCTGATTAAGTACTCTGTACGCCTTTTCTCAAATGTTTACACGAGTAATAAGTTATATATATATTCATTCTAAGTATTGCTTAGTTATTAACATAAAACATAAATTTGAAATGCATTACTAATAAACTTGTCTTTTTAAGGAAATAGATACGAGGACAGATTTTTTTTGAGAATATCCCATGGCAACTTATGTTTTTATGATTGATACATTGCAAATAATAATAATTTCTGATTTATAATTAAACAAGAATAATTATAAAAATGCATAATAAAATTAAGATAATTTACTACAAATTTAACTCTCAAAACAAAATATATATATATTTTTTAACACTTACACAGCTCAGGTAACAGGAAATATTTTCTGTTATGTGAACTGTGTAAGTGTTTAAAAGTACTACTAAAAAACAGGAATTTTCAAAAACTGTATGATATATATCTGGTAAGCAATCGTTTTGAATGGGGAACAAATTAAGCAATGAAAAAATATTTGTGGATCTCATTATAAACAATATATAAACATATATATGTAATTTATTACCAGTTGTTATATATTTTATGCTAGCATTTTGTTATTGCATCAAAAACTTCAATCAAAACAACAACAAATTCTGGAACAGTAACTCTGTTTTAATTAGGTTTTGATGTTAAGTGTATTCATTAAATTAGCAATATTGTAAATAAAAATTTTTAATGAGATTTTTATTAGTACAGGTACTAACAACTTATCTATTTAACAACCGTTCAAACTTATGGCCGAGTTTTTGACTTTTTTAATGAAAAATTTGTTTTTTGCCCATATGGATTATGTTGATTATAATTTTTGTTGAGAGTTTTCTATCATTTTTTTCATAATGTAATTGTTATTTGCACTCATAAATAAAAATTAAAACCAAATTTTTAAGTTGAAATTTGTTTCCAATATTTTATAAATATATACAGTATATGAAGAAATTACTCGCTTACCAACCAATTTGTTCTATGGCCAAGTCACGAGAATGAAACTCAGTCATTAAGTGAGGAGTGCCTGGTATATATAAATAGAGCCTAATCTGGAAAATTAATCCCTTGATAATTTAACAGAAAATTTTAGTAATTGGAAATAATTTAGACTAATATTAGCACCATCTCATAATTAAGAAATATACAAATGCTTAAACTAAGTGGCACAATCTATTAATTAATAATTAAATTAGAATTTTCAAATAATTTATCTGATTATCAAGGAATTAATTTGGCAGATTTGATTCTGTTTGTATAGCTCCTTTGAAGTTCAGTTTATGAAAGATAAATATAATAGATATTTAATAATTTTAATGTTTTATTATATTTTAAATTACATTGAAGGCCATATTGTAAAGCTAGATGGGTCACATAGGGCCTGTAGACTCCCTGATATAGCTGGGCAAATTAGAATATTTGTCTGTTGGAGTGCATATGAATTTCTTTGAAGAATTAACTTCTGAAATCATTTTGTGCTCTCATTAATAAATAAATAAATACATTTTGCATTAATTTTTATGAATTTGTTAATTATAAACTGTTTAAAATAAAAACTTCAATTTAATATTAAATTGAAATTTAAATATGATCAACATGAGGAAGTTTATCAATTTCTTCCATCATTTATCAAATGTACAGATGTCAGAAAACATTCCAAATAGATATCGTTGATGAAAGTAAATGTGTCGTTATCCCTTATTTCTTTTATTTAGGAAGAAATCTAAGATGCAGTTTTTTTAAGAAATTTTGTAAGATTTTCAGAATCATTATCTATTTTTTCTTCAATTGCATGCAAAATTTGATGTGTATCCATTTTTGAAAACCTGGATCATTTTCTAATATCAAAAACTATGAGTAATTTGTTATTCATCTCCAACTATAGTAATATTGTAAGTGCATACAGTATCTCCAAGAAATACATGCAAATATTAAAAACACTAGGTTAAGATGATGATGTATAATTTAGACTGTGTGTAGTATTTGATTCTCAGACCAACAATTTTATGATAAAATATTCATTTTGAAAAATCATATAACTTTATAGTTTTTCTGTCTATACAAAACAACTATAATTAGTATATTGCAAAAATATTGACTTTTTAAATGTTATTAGTTGTTAATTTTTGCATTTTAATACTTTGATTTGAAGGTCAAACAATTAAAATAAATTGAAATTCAGATAAATATTATTCTGTTTTATCAAGTATTATATTTTTAGTAATTTTTAATTTAATTATTTTGCAGTCTTTATATAACTATAAAGATAAAGAAAATGTTCAGCTTCATCTCTCTAGTTTATATCAACTTCCTGACATTACAACATGCTCTGTCAATATTCCAAGATTTTATTTTCCTCATGGTCATCCAAAATCTACATATGCAGTCGATGAACAGCTGAGGAAAATTACAGCTACTTTTCTAAATTTTCCTGAACGTAAAGTTCTCAGAGAACAATTTGGAATAATAGCAAAGGTAATTTCAATTTCTTTTGATAAAAATTTGTTAAAAGTAAATACTTTAATTGTTTAGTATTTTTTAATTTAAAATATTTAACTGTAGACTTTCTGTTGTTATACATAAGTAAAAAACCAGTCAAGCAATAAATAGAAAAATGCTTTTATTACTACTAAATGATTGATTTTGATTAAACATTTAGTAGTAATAAAAGTTTAGAAATTGATTTTGATCAGTTGTAAATAATCAGAATCAATTTCTGAACTAAAATTCCACACATTGTTTATGTTAAATCTGATGTACACTCATATCAAAGAAAGATTGAAGATTTGCAACTTAATTTTAAATTACCTATATATTAAAAAAATTGAGATGCCTAAGTAGTTAATAGGATTAAAAATATATGAAAATTCTAATAATTATCTAGATAGCTAATGAAGTTAACATGCCAGATATAATAGACATTATTTTCACAGTTGCCGAAGTCAGCTAAATTTGATGCCAACCATTGTAAATAATTGAAAATGCTTTTTTAACAGTAATAAAGTATTTTGCTCTTCAATATTGGACTGTTTTATATTATTATTATAATATAAATAATAATTTACAAATAAATAGGATTTAATGTTGTTCCGGAAATTTTGACAGGCTAATTTTTAAATTAAGCATTTTTTAATAGAAATTTTTTATTCACTTGACAATGTGATATTTAATTAAATATTACTAACATTGAATAAAATGTAAATTATTCTCATTTTTATTGGATATGGATTTAATTTATTCAATTAAACTGTTGAATCAAACAAGAAATAAATTTTTTTTGCTATATTTTAATGCCACAACTATTATAATGTCTACTAAATTTGGCTTATATCCATTCTGGCATTAGCTAAAATTTGAAGAATGGAATTCAGTGGTTAGGTCAAAAATCTGCATGAAATATAGAATCTACAATTGAACCCAAATTGAGATTTCATTGAATGATAACCATTGGTAGTTATAGTACTCCTGATAGATGCTTTCTTTTTAGAGAAATTTTAATTTTTTATTCTTAATTATTTTACTAATTAACAACAAAAATATTTATCTATTGCATAAATCTGAGAAATCTTTCCAATGCTACCATATTTTTAGAAATTGATTTAATGATCCAATTGTAAAAAACGCATATGTACACATACAAACAATGAAATGTATATGATGATGAAACTATGAATTTATTTTTGATTATTGGTTATAATATTAACATTCTATAAAATTTATTATGGTTGTTAATAATATAATTAATAATATGTCATTGCATCATAATTATAACAGGAAACAGAATCTTAATAAAATTAAAAAGGAATATAAAATGCCAAATTATGGTATATATAATTTGATATTTCCTTTTAATTCATATGTAATATAATTTTTAAATTAAGGATTTTATATTTTAATTTAACTCATTAATTACTGCAAAATGCTGTTTTGAATGAAATAATATTTAATTTATATTAGTTAATAGATCTGAATTAAAATTATTCATCAAAATATCAATTTAAAAGATTAAATTCAAAAGTAGTAATCTATTAATAATAGATCATTAAATATATAATTGTGAAGATGAATATTTTCCTATTTTATGAATTAAAGTCTAAATTAAATTCTTGATAAATAATTCTTTTAATTTACAAAAATGTATTTAGAATTTATTCTTTTTTGAAATAATAATTTTTGTTTTCGTAGGCTTGTGGTCTTCCTTTATATTGGAAGATTCCTTTATTTCTTGCAGCAGGTGGAGAAAAATCAGGTTTTGTAGGCTGTGATACTTTTCTTGATTCTTGGAAAAGGTAAATTTTAATTTTATTATAGCCCTTTTATAAATGAAGACCTGTTAAAAACTAATTATAATTAAGGTATATAGATAAATACAGTAGAATTATGCTATAATATCAGTTCTATCAGCTCAAGGATTGTAATATTTAAAATATAATATCTAAGCATTATAACCAAGACCAATTTAAATCAGTTTATTGCTTAATCTGATTTTATTAATGCAAAATGTTTATTTTTTAATTTATTTATATAATATAAAAACTCCAAAACTCTTTACAAAAAAAATTATATTGACTTATTATAGAAAATACTTATTGTAATTACTTGTATAATCTTTCCTTTGCATAAATTCTCCCATGACTTAATAATAATTTTCCTCTCATCATTTTGTTTTCTATTATTATTGTAACTTTCCCATCTTAATTTATATTAAAAAATAATCATTAAGAAATATCAGAAATTTGTAAGAAGCTTTCCTCCATTTTGAATCTTTATAGGATTATTATTAAAATACTGATTTAAAAGATAGAACCAAAACCCTTAAAGTCAAAATATTTAAAAGATGATTTCATCATACTTGACAGAATGGCTGATACCAATTTCTATAAGTGCAAGTGCTGGATTCCTTCCAATTAGAGAAAAATAATTGCAGAACAGATTAAATTTCTGAATTATTTGAATCAATCAGAATTATTGAGAATTGGCATGTATGCATCGGACACAATAGTCACTAACATTGCAATCAATCCCTCAATGTATTTTATTTTTGATAGCTAATATTTAATTATCTAACTCAAAAGTTATTAAAAAATAGAATTATGCTTCATATAAACTAAACACTTTGTTATAAATTATTTTGATATTTATTAAAATAAATTTTATGCTCTGTTTTCTATAAAGTATGTATTATGATCTATGAAAAAATATTTTTATTATAATTGTTTAAAACATTTTCTTCATATAATGTTTTCAGTATTATAAAATGTAGTGTTAATCACAATTTAACACTACATTTTATAATACTGAATATAGAAAACATAATGATATAGCAATAAATGCATTATAAATCTATACAATTCTTAACAAGATGGTTGAACTTCAAGCTTTGGCTAAAAACAATTATTTCGTAATTTTACTTTTATATCAGAAGTTCATATAAGGCAACTTCTACATTTTAATGTTGATACATTTTTTTTTTTATAATATTGCCTTTTATTCAGGTTAATGGATATTTTTATTTTAATTTACAAAAAAATTTCACATGTAATTTAACTTCCAGAATTTACAAATGATAAGAACTGAAATGAAGAATGATGTTAACCTTAATTTTGACATATAACATTACTAAATAAGTAAGGTTATTAAAACATTATATAACAGTATTTTGACCTTAAAAAAATCCCATAGAGATATAGATTTTTTTTTTTTTTTTTTTTTACATTATAATCAAGTTCTACTGTAAATAAACTAATCAGAAATTAATAGAAATTAAAATGATTAAATATTATTTCAGAATTAATATTTATTATTTATTAGATTTACAATAAATATTGTCTGTCCAACTTAGTTGTGTGGGTTCAGACTGTGCATGTCTTAGAATAGACTGGTCTAGTGTGTAAAAAAGGGA